>JAQQSV010020934.1:0-10889 GCA_028646515.1 Pseudochirops corinnae
CATTCAGTGAGGTGGAAGACTTTGAAACATTCTTGCTTAAAAAACCAGAACTGAAAAGAAAGTTTGACACTCCAACACAAGAAGCATGAGAAGGTAAACATGGAAAAGAAATCATAAGGAACTTATCAAAGTTGAACTATTTACATGCCAACATGGAAAAGTGACAACTGTAACTGATGAAACTTTTCTCAGTATGAGGATAGGTGAAGGGAATACAAATGTATATATACATATACATACACATATATCTATACAGAAGGGTTTATATATGCATACAAACACATATCTACGTATGTGTATATATGAATACATAGAGGGCACAAGATCAATTGAACAGGAAGGGACGATACTCTAAAAGGTGCAATTCTGAGGTGAGAGAGGATTAGAATGAGAGGAGACAGGGAGAGACAGAATGGGGTTAATCATCTCATAGAACAGGCAAAGGATAATTGTTACAATGGAAGGGAAGAACAGGAAGGCAAAAGGGAAAGAGTCAAACTTACTCTCATTGAACTTGGCTTTACAAAGGAATGACATAAACTCTAAACTGGGTATCTTGCCACACAGGAGAGTAGGGGGGATGAAGATGAGAAGTGGGATGATGGAGGGGAGGGGAGAGGAGGATGGAGGGCTGATGGAAGTACACACATCTGTAAAGGGGCAGGGACAGGAACAGAATAGAGAATAGAACAAGGGTTGGGCGGGATAGGAAGGAGGGACATATAATCAGTCTCTCATAATATGCCCACTGTGGAGAGATTCTGCATAATTTACACATGTACAGCCTGTATTTAATTGCGTGTCCTTCCATTGAGGGTGGGTGATGAGGGAGGAAGAGAAAGAATCTAGAATTTAAAGTTCTATAATCAAATGTTAAAAATATACATGTATATATATATATGTATACATACAATTATTATTATTATCATTATTAGATACATCCAACTGGGACTTAAGAGATACAGGCACTGTGGTAGGGAGATCCATCTTGCCCTACCAGAAAGTCAGAGGGGTGATGCGGGAGGACATAGGAGAGAATAGATTGGGGGAGGGGTTATACAATCGGATGGCTGTTTTGGGGTCGTGGGTAGAGGAAAGATGGGGAGAAAATTTGTAACTCAAAATCTCATGGAAATGAATGATGTAAATTAAAATAAATAAAAGTTAAAAAAATAAAAAAGAAATAAAAAAGAAATTGGGCTAGTATCCAAATGAAGCTGAGGTACAGAAGTAAGAGAACTAAGAAAGAAATCAGTTAATTAGACATAAAAGGTGATTAATGTAAAAGGTAATTTTATTGTGAAATATTTGCTTTGGTGAAATGAAACCAGAGTTTAGTAGGTTAAACAGGAAGAAAATTGCATTTACCTTCTACTCATAAATGCCTTCCAGTAAATATCAATAAAAAGAAGATTGGATGGTTTGAAAATTATTTGTGTCACATACATTACATCAGTATTTTATTTTCATTTTTGTATTTTCTAAATATTTTTTAAAATTTTAAGATAAAAGCATCTCATACATTTTCTTTTCCCCTCAGTCTCAAATGTTCCTCTAAATATAAAAGGACATATATAAATGAATAACTTCTCTGGTGCCTCAATGATCTGTTTTTCATTCTTGTGGGCCCTTACTCTACTAACGCATACTCTAATCCTCTCTTTCCTTCCTTAGAACATCTTAATTAGCTACTGTGGCTGATTAAAAAAAAAATCATCATTTTGTGGGCAACCTTCCAATGATGAGTGTCTCTTAATTGAAGTAGGCTGGTCCACAAATAACAAACACGCAGTCTATCTCCAATTCCATCTGTATTTAAAACCCTTCAACTTTGGTAAGAACTTACATTCTTTTTGCCCCACTGGAACAGCTTTCAAGGACCTAGATACACTTCTATGCTCCAATCAGACATCATCATAGTAGGATTTTAGTGTAGGTTACCACAGAGTTATGAATAATTGTTTGAAATTTCAAATGCATTGTGGTTTGACTTTCTTACTTGCGTTACAGTTCTGTATAATAGATAAACTATTCATTCATCATTGCTCAGTTCTTTGGTGGATTTACTAAGCTAGCATAAGATGGTTTGAATAGTTTTTCCAAGCCCTTTTACTATCTATTCTGTGAAACAATTCCATTTTTCTGCATTATCTTGTAAATGATGACACTAAGGTGAGGCTTTAATAATTCAGGTACTTCATAGCTTTTGAAGAGAAATCATGCTGTAGTAGAAGACAGTATAATGCCCTAAGTCCCTAAAAATGATTTAATATTTTCACAGATTCTACTGTACTTCATGCTAATCTATTCATATGGCACATGTGCTTTTTCATGGAAAAAATGTGAACTTTACTAAAAGCTTTTCATATTCAAATCAGTTAAATTTCAAGCCACATACACTCTTGAATGCAGCAGTAATTGCTGTACTCTAAGGACATGTTGCAGTGACACGATCATTTTTCAACAAGATAACACTGCTGTCATGGAAAATTTATATTAACATAGAAAAACAGTTAATTTACTAATTTCTTAATGACCTGCACAATCATTTGAACTACTATATGACATTTAGTGTTTCAAATTACTTAACTGTTGTTATTGTAAAGTGTATTTTCGTAGGTTAATGCTATTAAAATTCTTCATATCCAGCAAGATTCAATTGTCGAGGAATTTTGAATGTCATTGTTTGTTTGCATTATCATTCATCTTTATATGTTCTGTAAATAAAAATTGTAAAAAACAAGTAAGAAATGAAATGAGGGGAAAAATGTTTTCTTAGAGGCTTTTTAAAAAAATGTATGTCATTATCTAACAAATGACTCCTAATACAATTCATAATATTAAGCTATAACTATTTGATATAATTAAAGATCACAGATTTAGAGGAAGAAGAGACATTATTAAATGGTCATCTAGTCCAACACTTCATTTTGACCTCTAAGTAAACTGAAGCTAAATGAAGATTAATTTCTTCCCCAAGATTGGACTTAAGTTCTATGATTCCAAGTTCTATGCACTTTCATCAGAGATATGCTAGTAAATGCTTAAAATTTTTGCCTCTAGAAAAAAAATGCAGAATACACTTTGAAATTTTATCTGAATTATTAACACTTTCTTAAGTCTAGGAAATTCACAAAACTATTATTTATTAGCTTATTAGCCCAGCCCTAAATGAATGTCTTTGGAATTTATCAAATACCATTTCTTTTTTACCTTGATACCATTTGTATATTTTATGAATGTTGTGAGGACTTTTATTATCATTCAGATAAGCATCACAAATATTTTATTTTGCTTATCTAAGAAAACTAGCAATGATATGTGTGATAAATCAAAAGCAAATAAATGCCTTATGGAAAACATAGTTTTAGTCTGCTCTAGTCATTTACATGCATTGCAAAATTCTGGCTTAAATTTGACAGGTTTTATGAAATTACTTTCTAATTTTTCACATCATAGTGGAATTATAGTATCATAGAATCACAGAGTTAGAAAAGATCTGAGTTCAGACCTTTCCTAAACCAAGAATCTATAACACATGGGACAACAAATCATCCCACTTTGACCCAAGAAATTAAATGAAAGGAAACTCACCAACCTTTGCAGGGGGAAGAAAAGATTCATTAAGTATATTCATGTACCAAAGTCTGATTAAGATGAAATTACTTTAAAATATTGTTAAGATTATATGTGTGCATGAAAGTTGATTAATGTAATTATATATCTCTAGTTTCCTACATCACTTGGCTTTAATATATAAACTTTGATTACTCTGACATTATTGAAATATAATCAGTTCACAAGAGTTGTAATGTCTGGATCTATGAAACTACACAACAGTTGATGGATATAGAATTGCAGAAAGCATGCTATTAGAATTTAGACAATGGAAGTTTTTATAATAGATGGTCTCATTTAATATTGGAAGGATGCTAACTAGAAAATAGTAAGGTATCAGTGTTAACCACAAGCCAAAAGATGTACAGGGAAAAGAGACACCAGAGATCAGCATCCTGTGTGAAAAGCACAGAGGCATGCTCATATGTGGGAAGTTTTCCCAGTGTTCCTTCATTCACATCCTTTCCTAATACCAGAGTTTTTCTAGGTTAGAATCATTCTCTAAAAGCAAATGAAACTTCTACTAGGTTTCATAGCATCATGGTCTCTCAGAAACACAGCATTTTGGTGTTAGAATTTACCTGAGTTGGCCAAGCAATATATAACCAGGGATTGATTCTCCAACACCAACACCCACAGCCACACTCACCACCCCCCCCCCCCACACTACTGACCCATGTAGGAGAAAATTTGCTATTTTCTAAGGCAGCACATTCTGATTATTCAGTCACTTCTGACTCTTCACAACCCCATTTGAGGTTTTCTTGGCAAAGATTCTGGAGTAGTTTTTTGCCATTTTCTTTTTGAACTCATTTTTCAGATGAGGAAACATATAAAAAGTGAAGTGACTTACCCAGAGTCACACAGCTGTTAAGTATCTGAAGCCAGATTTGAACTCATGAAGATGAGTCTTCTTAACTCTAAGTCTGGCATTTTATCCATTGTATCAGCTAGCTGCAACCAATTGTTAGGAAAATTTCCTTATATCAAGTCTAAATTTGCTTCTTTATCAATGCTTCTAATACTGCCTTCTGGACTCAAAATAATTTGAATCCCTCTTTCATATGCTACTAGCCCTTGCATATTTAAACACAGCTATTACATTCTTACTGATTTCACCTTTTCCCAGGAGAAAAAAAGAAAAACTCATCTTACAATTTATCTACATGACCTTGAAGTGCTTCACAGTCTTAGTTGTCTTAACTAGATCATTAATAGCTTATTCCCATCAGGAAGTTTGTCAATAACTATGCATTAAGTGCTAACTCTATGCAGGCACTGTAAGTGCTGTTAATAGAAACACAAGCAACACAGAAGATTGTCCCTGCCCTGAAGAAAAAATAAAACAACCTTATATTCTAATATAGAGTAACATGGGCAAGACCACACAAAAAAGGAAACTGAAAAGTTGGAAGTGTGATGGGGAGTGTGTGGACTAAATGACTAATTGAAGGGAAAGTGTCTTTACTGATTTGGTAGGGTTTAGAAAAAAGTCAACAGAGTCAGGAGCAAAACCTAAGGAGGAACAAAGGAGTGAATTTGTCTAACTTGGGCACTTCCTTAATATCTAGATTCAGAGAATGAGGCACAGGGATGGGGACATCTTTCAGGATGAGAAGGCTTATGGGGTGTGGTGATGGAGGTATCCTCCAGTATGAAGAAGTCTTTACTAATATATCATAGCCACAAACAACAAATTCTAGATTTGAATACTTTTGGCAGTGTTCAAGTGGAAAGAACACTGACTTGAGTCAGGTCCCTAGTATTCAATCACACTTCTGACAATATCTGTGGAACCTTGGGAAAGTCCCTTCACTCCTGTAGATCTTAGTTTTCCTTATCTATAAGATGAGAGGTTTAGATTAAAGCCCCTTAAATGACCTCTGTGGTTCCTTTCAGCTACATATTTATGAATTCCATGTTCTAGGACCAGATTTTCACCTGTCACTATGTATTATTCTAATAAACCTCTCTTTATTCTGTAACCATAAGTACTATGTAATTATTTTCCACACCTCACTTTAGCGGGTTTGTCTAGCTAGGTTAACATACTTGTTTTCCATTTTTGTTTCTTCCTTTTCAGTTCAAAGATCCTAACTGAGAACACAAAGAATCAAAATGAATACAATAGTTTCGTATTTTTTTGTCTTGACTTTTCATTGTCATCATTCCATCCAACTAAGTTGTGGTCTAATACCTTCTGAAACTAAAGCCAATGTATTTCTTAAATTCTGTAATATCAACTCCAGGCTAAGGTATAACAAATTTCTACAGTCTTTCCACATATTCTTTTGTATCTTTACAATAAATTGTTCTTTACTCTGTATCCATAAATCTCTTTCATGTAACCTTTTCCTGCACACTGTAAATTGAAATCAAATAGGTTTGCCTAGTCAGACTAAGAAAAATACTCCCTTATTATTTTATTCTTATAATTATTTTCTTTATGCTTCTCCTCCTCCTCCTCCTCCTCCTCCTCCTGCTCCTCCTCCTCCTGCTCCTTCTTCTTCTTCTTCTTCTTCTTCTTCTTCTTCTTCTTCTTCTTCTTCTTCTTCTTCTACTCCTTCTTCTTCATAGTACATAGTAGTAACAATAGTATCAGTATTATGTTCCTAATATCAATTTTCCTATTATCAAAAGGTCATTATCCTTGGCGAAGAAAGTAGATAAGCAACACAACTGTCTCTCTTTTGTTATCATTCCATCTATCACAATCTTCATGCGCCTTCCTTAAAGTTCTATCATTTCGTTTATCTCTCTCTGACCTTCAATATATACTTTTATGAACCATATTTTGTTGTCTTTAACTTGTCTCACAATCTTCAACCCAACTTGAGTTTTACAACTCTAGATATTATTGTTTCAGAAGTTAGTGGCACTTCTGTATTCAACCTCCATTATCTCTCTTGGCTTTCCATCTTTAAATATATGTTGGTTGATGCATACCTTTTGTAACTATATTCATCTCTTTAGGTAACTTGCCTTTGTACCCCTAATTAAAATTATATTTTTTCCCATAATAACCACCAGTTTTTAATAGTGACAGATTTCATTCCTTCTCTTCAAACCTCCATCAGATGTTGCCCTCATACTCTCACAATGGTGGTATCAAACTGTTCAGTCCTTTACCAGAGTGTTGACTTAGCTCATAGTTCTAAGCTTCTCTGCAGCTCCTGACTACTCTGTTGAGAATAAGGAGGTTTCAACAAGAATTCTACTTTCTTCCAAGCTGTAAGTAGTAGGTTTCCCCCATATTTTGGTGACTAACAGATCATAGGAAGAGATGATTTTTGTCTAATGTTTCCTTTATTTTAGGAGATACAAAAAGTTTTTTTTTAATCATTAAAGAATATTGCTCAATCCATCATGGAATGTAATTGTCATGTTTTTTATTAGCTAGCATTAGGAACTAAAGCAATAGAACATAAAAATTGGTCAAAGTAATTAACAAAACTGAATGCACATCACTGTCTAGCCTGAGTCCCATGTTAAAGTCTGGCCCTGAAACTGTAAATATGATGATGAACTTCCCTAGTTGCATCAGTTCAGCTACTTCAGAGACTCAAGGCCTAGGGACATAAGTGCTTTTTAATTATTCAAAGTTTCACTGGGGACCCCAGAGGGCAGAGAACAATTAAGAAATAGATGAATCTAAGGGAGAGAATAAAGAACACTAGGTATTGATGCTAAAATGACAGGAGTGGTAGTAAATGCCAAGGATACATACTCTTTTGATCTCAGGTTAACTATTCTGATTCACAATGAGGCATCTGCTGACTCCTATTTAAAGACCTTTGCCATTACCATCTAATGCTGATACATGCCCCTACTTTAATTGACTGCTTGAGGAAAAGAACTCTGTCTAAATTAAAACTTCTAAACTTCTACAATAATGTGTTAGCAAAGTCATTACTTTAGGTTTCTATGGAATTCTACATACTCAAAAAAGGTCCACTTTGATGCTTCCTAATCATATGAAGTAGCCTTGACTCTATGTCTCTATATAGGAAGTTCATAGACTAAGGGTATAAGTTTAGGGATTTTAGGCTGATCCCTATGATAGTATTTTACCAAAGAAGGCTATTTACATTTATTCATGACTTATTCTCACCCCACACTATGTGAGCTTGCTATATCATTGCCTATTCAATAAACATTTGTTAAGGACATTCTATATGTTAAACAGGGCACCTAGGTGGCACAGCAAATAGAGTGCCAGACCTGGAGTTGGTAAGACCTATCTTCTTGAGTTCAAGTCTGGCCTCAGATACTTAGTGGTTAGATGATCTTTGGCAAATCACTTAACCATGTTTGCTTTACTTCCCTAATCTATAAAATAAACTGGAAAAGTAAGTAGTGAACCACTCCAAAATCCTTAATAAGAAAACTACAAATAGAGTCACAAAGAGTTGGACACAACTCACACAACTCAACAACAACAACAATAACAACATATATTAAACATTGTATTAAGTGCTGGGAATAAAATGATAAAAATGGAATGGTCCTTATCTTTAAGTTTTTGTTCTAGTAAGGAGGTAAGGAGAAAACATGTAGACAGATAAGTAAATACAGAACATATACAAAACAAATATAAAGGCAATATGATCTAGGTAAGTCATTTGTTCTGAGGAACTCAGATTACAAATTGAAAAGAAAGTGTCTGTCTGTATTGGTATGGGGGAGCTTCCTTACCTAGAGATTTTCCTATATTAATGAAATCATAGAACCAGAAGGCCAAAACAAAATAAATAAAAAGCAGTTTTGTGAAAGGGAACACTAATAACTGGTAAAGATAATATAGACCTTTTGTAGGAGGTAGCAATTGAACTGAACCTTGAGATTACTTGAGAGTTTCAAGAGGTAGAGATGAGGAGTGAGAATATTAGAGACATGGGAAACAGGCAGTGAATGCAAAGGCATAGAAATGGGAGGTGGAACAGCAAGTAGGCCAGTTTCACTGGAACACAAAAAGCCAGAGGGAAAATAATGTGTAATCAGCTTGGAAAGATAGGGGAGTGACATGGTTAGCTCTATATTTTAGAAACATCAATTTGGCATTTCTGAGGAAAATGGATTAGAGAGAGGAGGGGATAGCAGTGGTAAAGCTATGACTAACACCCATTTTTAAAGCACAACAGGAGCAGATACTAACAATCCTTGTCTCGTGTGGCTAACTTTTAAGATGCAGCCTTGCTCTTTTTCAAAATACCAGATGGCAGTGGGACTTTTGTGGTAGGGAAAATAAGAGAGTCCATTCTGGAAAGAGTAGTTCTTCTGATGGGAGAGGGAAACCCTTTCCTGGGCAATTATTTGATATTCATGACCGATTTTTTAAAGACTCTATTTTATTCTGAATATGTATTATGGCCAACTAGGTAAAATTTGGGGTTTGAAGTGACAAGAAAATAAATATTGATGAACAGGACAATTGTTGATAACTTTTCCAGCCTTTTCACTCACTTTCACACCTTATTTGGTGCAAGCAAACTAACCTTATTGAAATACCTCACACACACAGAATATTGTGCTTTTTGTCTTCTCTGCATGGAATTCACTACTGACTTATCTCTGCCTCTTAAAATCTCTAGATTTCTTTGTATCACCTATGCTTAGAACAGTGCCTGGCATATCGCATTTACTTAGAAATAATATTTTTTGTCCAAGGTTAAAGAGATATAAACACATAAATACATAGTGGCAATGTGGTATAGTGGAAAGAAAGTTAGCCTTAAAGTTAGTATTTCTTGGATTTATATACACATGTCCTCTGAAACACTGTCTATTGTTTCATCCTGTGCAAAGAAATTCACTTCTTAGTATCCCAGGTCAATTTTTAGGATTTTGCAGAAAAGGTGCTGATTTGCTCTGTTAAAATTTTATCTTATTCTGTTACCCCTGATCACTCCATGGCCCCTCCTTCTAGTCAGTATATTAAGTTTCAGCAAGAAATAAGATTGCAATAGGAACCTATAACTCATATATAAACTGTCACAATGATCAAAGGAATGTAACTTGAAAATTGTATCATATATTAACTAAAATTCACATCCTGGTAATGGGCATCAAATCAGGGAAAACTATTTCAGAGGTGGGGAACTTGTGATCTCAAGGCCACATGTGGTCTTGTAGGTCTTTGAATGTGACCTTTTGACTGAGCTCAATTTATCCAGAACTGTAATGTTAATGGGAGCTGAAGACATTCCCCACCCATCACTAGGCTCCATGTGGAGCCCAACAAGAGAAATTTGATTAGGGGAGGCTTGTTTTTCAGGAAGATCCACACCTTTTGAGCGAGAGCCAAGATGGTGGTGTAGGAGCAGCAACATATTGCAGCTCTCACATAGCTACCCCAAAATACCCATAAAATATGATTCTAAACTAATCCTAGAACTCCAAAACGCAAACAAATATACTTTCCATTAAAGTCAGCTCGGCTATGAGGAACCATATCAGCACTGTGAACTGAAGCCAGCCTGGCCTGAAGCCCTGGCTGAGCCCTGGGGGTGGCTGGACAAGAGGAGCTGAGGAGCCTTGGGTGAGCAGATTGGCAGCAGCTGTGGCAGTGTTCAGAACTAGATCAGTGGGACTTGCGAGGTCTTGGGAGAAAGGCAGCCCAGCCGAAATGCCTCCAGGGTGGGAAAGTGAAAAGGCAGAGGTTCTGCACCTGCCTCCGCATTGCAGCTTCCGTGCCCTCGGCCTGCAGACTGCAGGGAGACTAAGCGATCGTTCAGAGGCCAAACGCTCTTGTACTGAGCAGCCTGGATCCAGATCGCAGTCTTGGGCTTTAGTCTTGTGAGTCTTCTTTATCCAGTGAGCTGGAAGTGGGAAAGGGATCCAGCACCTTCCCGAGAGTTACGGCAGCTGGGAGGACCCCAGTGATTTGGGACGGAGCTTTCCCTTCTGGAAGCAGAGCCCCACAGAGATTTAAAAAAAAAAATCACAGACTGACCAATCATGATTAAGAATAAGCATAAGAAGCAGGATAAGAACAGCAACCAAACCCTAGATTCCTTCTTTGAAGAAAAGAAGGACCAAGGCAGAGAGCTACAGGACAGCACAGCCAGAGCTCCCCAACCAGGGGCTTCCAATAAACATGAAGATCACCTTAAAGCTTGAGATGAGCTGAAGAAGGATTTTGAAAACCAAATAAGAGAAGTGAAAGAAAAATTGGGAAGGGAAATAAGAATGTTGCAAGAAAATCATGAAAAGAGAGTCAGCAATCTGACTGAAGAAATCAACACCCTAAAAAATAGATTAACTCAAATGAC
>JAQQSV010020935.1:0-10888 GCA_028646515.1 Pseudochirops corinnae
TTCTTCATTATTTATTTTTCCTTTCTGTCTATTCTAGACTTATTCTTCAATTCATGACCCTTTTCCTTATTTAGGCCTCATTTGGTCTTTGTATTCCTCAAGGAATTGATGTTTCCAAGGTCCTAGAATCCCCAGAACCACCAGAACCACCAGAGTCCCCAGAGTACCTCTCCTTTTCTAAGTCCTGCAGCATCTGAGCAATGTACTTTGTAGATTTCACAATGCCATAACTACTATTGATTCTGGAGTCAGGTTTCATGAGGAGAGAGGAAGGCCAAGTGGAAAGTGGAGCCTATCTGTCCTTGGGTAGTGGGGAGGGAGTCTTGGAGGGAGAGGGGTAAGGAAGGAGGGGCACAATTGACACTGGAAAATGGGGTTTTCTACTTTTTTCTCTATTAAAATAAAAATGAAAAGAAACACGTTTAAAAAAAGAAGAATGCTTTCAAGGTGCCTATTTATGTTTCCCAATTTTAAGCAGTTTGTATATTACTACTTTTTAAATCTGTCAGTCAGTAAACATATATTAATGACCTGGACCAGGCTGTACTAAGTCTTGGGGATATAAAGATCTCAGTTTTTGGCCCCCTTTATTCTATAATGCTCCCACTCTTAGAAATGTCAAATGCTGTAGGTGACAAAGAGGATATTGCCCCATAGTAGGGATTTTCCTAGGCCTCTGATTGTGTCATTCATTGCTAATCTTTGCTCTCCTCATGGTAAATTTTTTCCCATTTGACTTGAAATCTCTCTTCTGTATATCTTCTACTCTTCTGTACATCAGTTAATGCCCAAATCTCTGATTCCCCTTCTGGGGCAGGATGAGTGGTATCTCTAAGCACCAGATCCTTGCAGAGAGTATCTATTGTAAAATTTCCACATCCCTTTATAGATTATTTCTAGACTATTGCCCATATTCGTTGGTGGCACCCCATCTCACCACTGAAACAAGACTTCCCTTTTTCTCCCCAGCTCAATCCCACCCATTGTCCCCTCACTTATTTTCCTATAGACTTTCTTTTTTACTGAGACACCATAGGAGTTATTTCTGTTTCCTTGTTAGCCTTTGCCTTGATAAACATACATCACACATTCTCCTCTATCTTTTTCCTCTCCTTTTATGTGACACAGGCCTTCTTGCCCTTCTTCAGACATGACAGGCAGTCTATCTCGTGATTGAACATATTCACTGGCTGTTCCAGCTGAAGTCCAATCTCCTGCTTGAAGTCTTTCCTAGTATTCAAAAGAAACAGGATAGATTAAAGGGGATCGTCATGGTAGGGGAGAAGTTAAGGAGCAGTTGTATGTATAAGGCAGCTCAAAAGCCCTAGAAAATTTATATGCACAATAAACGAAAGAATTTGCAACAAAGGTTTGAGGTGGAAGGGAATGCCTCAAAAATCACTTCTGATTTTGTTCTTTTGCCATGCCCCTTTGGTAAAGAAGAGAATCTCTAGGACAGTAACTAACAGAGAGGTCTCAGAACCAGAAAGCACTCTGGTAATTTTTTTCAAGGGCAGCTTCTTAAATGTTTCTGGAGTATCAATCAGAAATTAAGTGAGTGATGTAATGGATTTCTAAGCCTAAAATAGAAGCTAGGGATAATGATGAGGCTCCTCTGGGGAGGAAAGGAAATAGTTCTCAAAATAGACTTAACATTATCCTGAGGGCGCTGTTATCAGAGTAATGCTTTCAAGCCACTGCAGCCTCTGACTAAAGCTGAGATGGCTGGTAGGCATCCTGAAGGGATGCCGCCCAGAAGCAGGTAGTGAAGACAACCTCAGAAGTCACAAGACCATAGAAGTATACAACTAATGGGACAAGAAAAACAATATCCAGCAGCAATCAGGAGCGAGCTGCTTGATGCAGGGAATGTACACCGGGGAAAGACTGTAATTCCATTCAGTTCAGTGGAGAATGGATCAAACACGAGCATTTGAATGACATTCCAAGAAGACACTGAACCATCAAAGGTGTGATTTGCCTTTTCCATGCACATGTCTTGGTGTTCAACTAAGATGGAAGGCTAGACTTTTTCTCTTTGCAATGTTTTTGTCCTTGTATAAATTGTTCTGGTTCTGCTTGCTTCACTCTACATCAGTTCATACTTTGATGATTCACAAAAGTCATGTCTTTTGTAATTTCTCACCGTGCAATAATATTCTAAAACACATATATCCCACAGTTTGTTTATCCATTCCCTATCGATAAGTTCCTCCCCCTTAGATTCCAGTTTTCTTTCATTTTAATTGACCTTTCAGGATCAGGAAGCTTGTTTTGCTTGTGGTTGTTTTCTCACTAGTATTATCCTCCCTCCTCACTCTTCCTCTCTCTGCTTGTTTCCTATTTGAATTTTCTGTATTTTTCCACCAGACTTTTTGTGTATGTATTCAGCCCTCCTTTTTTCACTTCAGATGAACAAGTGTAGGATGACCTCCTACCCCTCCTACGCCCTCCTCTATGTGTATTTACTCCCCTCACACAGCCTAATTATGGAGAAAATCTTCCTTTTTACTTTACTATTCTCTTTGCCCTCTCTTCTCTACCCCCTTTTAAAACTTTCAGAACAAGCCAAAGGCTAACATTGAAGCAAAAATGACTCATTTGTTCTCTTGGGAGGAAGAAAGAATGGGGAAGGAGGCATAAGGAGGGATTGGAAAAGGAGAAAGAAAGGGAAAAACCTTTATTCATGGGGAGGAGAGGGTGTCACTGGCAAATACTTTTATGGGAGAAAAAGAGTCTATAAAGGAAGATGGTGATCTTACAATGGGTATGCTCTGCAGAAAGTTAGGGCATAGAGAGACTAGTTATCCTTTCTCCAGGAAGGAGGAATCTTGCACTTGAGTGCAAACTGAAACCCAGAAGAATGGAAAGACATAAATATAGGGAGGAAATTTCAAGACAAATGGAAAAAATGACAAGAAGGGAGGGCAAAAGTTAATGATAAACTGCACAATCATAGGAAAATCCTTACCATGGGGGCAATATTCTAAATCACCTGCAGGAATTTGTATTTCTAAGAGTGAGGCACATCAGAAAAAAAGGGGTCAGTAGGCAAGATCTCTGAAAAAGGGGTCAGTAGGCAAGATCTGGACAGCTATTTGGCACAGTGGGTAGAGTGTGAAACCTGAAGTCAGGAAGACTCATTTTCTTGAGTTCAAATCTGGCCTCAAACACTAGCTACGTCACCCTGGACAAGCCATTTAACCCTGTTTGCCTCAGTTTCTTATCAGTAAAATGAGCTGGAGAAGGAATTGGCAAACCACTCTAGCATCTTTGCCAAGAAAACTCCAAATATGGGGTCACAAAGAATGGGATGTGACTGAATAACTATTAAGCAATAACAATAACAACAGATAAGATCTACAAGGTAAAAATATGCAAACTGTTTAGAAGAGGAAACTCAAAATAGGGACATTGCGAATACGAAGATTAAAGAAGTACTAAATGAGTAGAAAGGTCATGAATCAAGGAATAAGAGACAAGACTAGACAGAGAGGGAAGATATAATAATGAAAAGAATAAAAGAAATTCTTTTTAGAAAAAGGCACAACAATTAAAATTGAAAACTAACAAATAAAGCAAATTGAAAGGGAGATGAGGGAAAGGGATTCTATCTAATAGAGAGAAAAAAGAAGGGAAGATTTTTATAATTAGATAAAAGGGGAAAGGAATCAATAAGCCTTATGTAAGCAAAGCTATAAAACCAGAAGAAAGGATGATGAATAAGAGAGGACAGGTCTTCAGGGTAAAAAAGAAGAGAGCCAATGGGAACAAGGTTACCTTGAAGTACATTAAGCTAAAATAGCTGACGAGAAAGTAATGTCTTTACAAACAAAGAGGGAAAAATCCTAATTCAGAAAAAAACAGTATTAGAAATAAATGGAGGAACATCTAAACCCAACTCTCATAATTCTAAATGTGAATGAATTAAGCAATACAATAAAATGGGGGGGGGGGACCTGAAAGACAAAACCCCACAATCTGTTGATTACAAGAAATACACCTAAACAATCAGACAGGCAGATTACAAATGAGTGACTTAACCAAAACTTGCTATGCATCAGGTGAATAAAAAAAACAAAAAACAAAAAATACAATTATATCAGGAAAAGCAAAAATAAGCATTCACAACAGGAAAAAGGATAAACAAGGAAATTATATTTTGCTCAAAAGAACCACAGACAATAAAACAATATCAATGCTATTTTTATGTGCTCCAATGCCTCAGTACCTAAATTCATATAGAAAATGTTAACTGAGATACAAGAGGATTTGTCAAAATAATGGCAGATTTCAATGTCACTCTCTCAGTTTTCAAAAAGTCTAATGAAAGATAAACAAAATGCAAAATAGAGAATTACAAAAATTACTGCAGGTAAATTACTAGTGGTAAAAGACTTATGATGTCTTCTAAATGGGACTGCTAAAGAATATATATATATATATATATATATATATATGTATACTTCTCAGAAATTTTTCCCATAAAACTTTTACAACAATTGACCCTGTATTTGGGCACAGAGATATTACAAACAAGTGCAAAAAGTCAGAAATGGTAAATATATCCTTTACAATCCATAATGCAATAAAAAATAGTGATCATCAATTCAGGGAGCATAAACAAAAAACATAGACCCAAATGGAAACTTAACAATGAAATCTTAATGAATGTGTCAAACAACAATAGAAATAATGAATAATTATGTGAAAGAAAACGATAATGATGAAACAACATACTCAAATTTGAGGGATGCAGCTAAAACAATCTTTAGAGGAAAAAAGAATATGCAGTCTAAAAAATTAGGAAGCCAAAAAAAAAAAAAATCCCACCCCAAACAACAAACCAACCCCAAGTCTAAAATAAGCACAAAAGAGAAGTTACTAAGAGTTAAAAGAGGAATAAAGCAGAAATAAAAACAATCTATCGAAATGATAAATGAAACTAAAAGTTGGTCCTTTGAAGTGATTAAAATTGATAAATGTTGAGCAAGTCTAAAAAAGAAAAAGACAGAAAAATGAAGTCAATGTGATTAAAAAATGGTCAAAGTGAAATTATAATAAAACCCAAAGAAGTAAAAAAAAAATCAGGATCTATTGAGCAGTTTTATGCTAACAAAATTGGGGACAGAAAAGAAGACCAAATTAACAGAAGATCAAATAGTGATTTTGTCTCAGAAAAAGGAAGTAGTATTGTGTCTAAAGCAACTCCCAAAGAGAGGAAATAAAAACCCAATCCTGATGGATTCATGGGAGAAATTATCAAATTTTTGAAGAATAATTAGTACCCATACCACACAGCTATCTATAGTCTTATGAAGAAGTGCTCTAAATAATTTTAAATTAGAGGAATGCAAATTAAAATAACTCTGAGGTATCATTTCACACCTATTGGATTGTCTAATATGACAAAAAAGAAAAATTATGAATGTTTGAGAGGATGTGGGAAAATTGGAACTCTAATGCGTTGTTGGTGGAGGTGTGAACTGATTGAACCATTCTGGAAAGAAATTTGGGACTATGCCCAAAGGGCAACAAAACCAAATGGACCCAGCAACACCACTACTAGGTCTATATCCCAAAAAGATCATAAAAAGGGGAAAAGGACCTACAAGTACAAAAAACATTTACAGAAGTTCTTTTTATGGTGGCAAAATATTGGAAATTGAGAGTATGCCTATCAATTGGAGAATGACTGAACAAGCTGTCTATGAATATGAATGTAATGGGATACTATTGTGAAATAAATGGTGAACAGGTAGATTTTAGAAAAACCTGGAAATATTGGTATGAACTGATGCAAAGTGAAATAAATGGAAGCAGGAAAACATTGTACACAACAACAGCAACATTGTGTGATTATCAACTATGAATGAATTAGGCCTTCTCAGCAACATAACGCTCTAAGACAATTACAAAGGACTCATGAAGGAAAATGTAATCTGCAACCAGAAAAAGAACTGATGGACTTTGAATGCAGATTGAAATATAATTTTGGGGCGGCTAGGTGGTACAGTGAATAGAACACCAGCCCTGGAGTCAGGAGGACCTGAGTTCAAATTCGGTCTCAGACACATAACACAAAAAACTAGCTATGTGACCTTGGGCAAGTCACTTAACCCCAATTGCCTTACTTTCCCCCTCCAAAAAAAAAAAGAAGAAAGAAATATATTTTTTCACTTACTTTATTTTTTTCATGGTTTTTTTCCTTTTAGTCTGTTTCTTCTTTTACAATTTTGACTAATATGGAAATATGCTTTACACAGTTGTACATGTATAACCTATATCAGATTGCTTAGCATTTTTGGAAGAGGGGAGGGGAGGAAGGGAAGGAAAAAAATTTGAAGCTCAAAATCTTGTAAAAATGAATGCTAAAAGTTGTCTTTGCATATAATTGGAGGAAAAAACTAAATACTTAAAAAAAGGAGAGAGGCAAATCAATGGAACATACTAGACATGAAGAACAAGAAAAAATGGACCTCAATAACCCAGTGCTTAATAAACCAGAAAATAAAAATTACTTAGAAAAGAACTCCCTATTTGGTGAAAGTTGCAGGGAAAAGTGGATAGCAGTTTTGCAGAAGTTAGATGTGGACTATATTCCACAATACAATATAAGTGGATATGTGGCCTTAGTATTAAAGATCATACTATTAAAAATTAGAAGAAAAACCAATAATAATCTTCTCAGAGCTGTGGGTAAGTAATGCATACTTAAACAAGGGACAGAAGTAGGAACAAAAGAGATAGTAGATAACTTTTATTACATGAAACCAAAAAGCTTCTATACAAAATTAATGTACCTAGGATAAGAAAGGAAGTGTTAGAATGGGGGGAAAATCTTTGTATAAAGTTTCTCTGATAAGGATTTGGTATTCAAGATATATACAATTAATAGGTTTCATACATACCCATATACATATACATATACACATATATATTTTTATGTTCATAACCAAAAGTCATTCCCCATAGAGAAGTGGTCGGTCAAAAGATGAACAGTTCTCAAAAGAATTGCAAACTATTAACAAACATATGGAAGAATGCTCCAGATCACAAATAATAAGAGAAATGTAAGTCAAACCAACTCCGAGATTTTACCACACCGCAAATTGGCCAAGATGACAAAGCATTGCAATAATCAGTGTTGGAGGGTTTGTGGGAGGATAGGAACATCTAATCCATTGTTGGTGGAGCTATGAATCAGTGCAAATGTTTTGGAAAGCAATTTGGAATTATGAAAAAAGTGATTAAAATATCCATACCTTTTGAACTAGAGACTCTCTGACTGTTCTAATACCCTAAGAGTAAGTATGTTCCCATGTACACCAAAATATTTTGTAGCAGCACTTTTTGTGATGGCAAAGAATTGGAAACAAAGTAGATGCCTATCGACTGGGGAATGGCTAATTGAATTGTGGTACACGAATGTAACAGAATATTACTGTGTTGAAGAAATGATGTATTTAATGATGACAGAAAAGCATTGAAACATCTACATGAAGTAATGCAGAGTGAAGTAAGCCAAACCAAGAAAACAATACATCCAACAGTAATGTAGTCACAACAATGCAGGTACAATAATGTAGTTACAACAGTATGGCTATGATGGGGTAAGTGGAAAGAACAACCCCACATAACACAAATCAAAAGTGAATGTTGCAAAATTATAAAGAAAAACCAGGGCAGGAAAGAAGAGAGATTTAAGAAGATACTCTCACACTAAGATGATCTTAAGTGGATACCACCCCTACTCTGGCTACATAGTGTAACCATGTGTAACACAGTGTAACTGTTTCACCATGTCCCATAATATGATGGCTTTCAAAATCCGATTGAGTGGACCTAGGCCTGACCCTAGAGCATTTCTTGTACTCTCAAGCATTTTCAAAGAAAAGTCACAGGAAAATCTTGAATGCCAAGAACCAAAGCCACTTCTCGGGATAAGAAAGGAGAAACTCACTTGTGAATGGCTCCAGAAGGGTTCTGAAGTACCTTAGTCAGTGGAGGCTGCCCCCCACATGTGTAATGGTTCAAACGCAAACATAAACTGAAAGGGCGCAAGGTCAATTCAACAAACATTTTTTAAGTACCCACTATGGGGTAGGAGGTGTTGCTGGAGATACAAAGACAAAATTAATCAGTCCTTACCCTCAAGGAGTTAACTTCTCTCTCTCTCTCTCATTCTCTCTCTCTCTCTCTCTCTCTCTCTCTCTCTCTCTCTCTCTCTGTCTCTCTCTGTGTCTCTCTCTCACACACACACATAGAGTAGAAAGACAGAGACAGAGAGACAGATAGAGACAGAGACAAAGAGAAAAAGAGAGAGACAGAGAGAATATTTGACTACAACTGAAAGACTTCCTGTAGGAGGTGGCACCTGAGTTGGATATTGGAGGAAGCTAAGTATTCTAAGAAGCTGAGAGGAGGAAGGAATACATTGCAGGCCTAGGGACACCTTGTGAAAAAGGTTGGAGTTGAAAAGTCTACTCTGAAGAACAACTAGGAGACTAATTTGGCTAAAATTGAAGAGGAATTATATAAACCGTCTGGAAAGAGAAGCTGAAACTAGATTGTAGACAACTTAAAATCTAGAACTAATGTTTGTATTTTATCCTAGGGACCATGTAGAGTCAGTGAAGATTTTTTAGCAGGGGAATAATATGGTCAAACTTGTGTGTAAGGAAAATTAATTTAGCAGCTATGTGAGGGAAGAATTGGAGAGGGCAAAGAATGGAAAAAGGGATAGCAATTTGAAAGCTAGTACAATAACCTCAGGCAGCTAGGTGGTGAAGTGGATAGAGTCAGCAAGACCCATCTTCCTGAGTTCAAATCTGGCCTCAGACACTTACTAGCTGTGTAACCCTGGGCAATTCCCTTAACCCTATTTGCCTCAGTTTCCTCATCCATAAAATGAGCTGGAGAAGGAAATGGCAAACCACTCCAGTATCTTTGCCAAGGAAAACCCCAAATGGCATCATGAAGAATGAAACACAAATGAAACAATAGTTAATGATAGCCTGGGTGAAAGATGAAAGTTTGACAGAGGGTGGTATCTGTGTGGGAAGTGTTTAGATGTAAGAAATAGTGTGGAAATATAACTGATAACACTTGGCAATTGATTGGATGGGAAAGTATGGGAGAGAGGAGTCAAGAATGACTCTAGGTTCATGAACTTGAGTGACAAAACAAACGTTTCTTCAACAGAAATTCAAGGAAGTTCAGAAGAGGAATTAATCTGTAGGGGATATAATGAATTCTGTTTTGGAAATATTGAGTTTGAGATGCTGGAGGGATATCCAGCTAGATGAGTCATCCTACTATGGAACATAGTGGGATGGGATCCAGTACAGATGGTATCATTTAAGATCAGCTTAGTGTAGGAGTATCTTCTTATATCTCTTTTTTCGTGCCCTGCTTGTTCTTTATAATTTCAGAACATTCGCTTTTGATTTGTACATGTGTGGTCGTTCTTTCTACGTACACTGTTTTAGTCATATTGTTGTAACTACATCATTGCAGCTACATTATTGTTGTATGTATCATTTTCTTGATTCTATTTACTTCACTCTGCATCACTTTGTGTACGTCTTTCTATGCTTTTCTGTCCTCCGAATCCTTCTGGATGGTTGGTGGTAATGGACTGGGGTTCAGGAAAGAGGTTAAGGACTCTATGTGTAAATTTTGAAGTCTTTGGCCATCTCTTTTATGGCCTCATCAGTTACTTTACCATCCAGTAGTAACTTCTGCCTCTGATCTTTGGTGACTACCTCTCTAAGACCACTATTTTACAAAAAAATCCTAGCCACCCTTCAGACAAACCAGCAAACTCCCAGCATGACCAGAAATATGATAGAGACAGGTGTAGATTGCAAGGCTCTGTATCTGGAGGCAGAGAGACCAGAAGGACTTCATGAGAAAGCTTCACAGGTATCGGAACCCTACAACAGGGACTTTGAAAGCCATTAGGAATGTCAGGTACAAGTAACTCATGATTATGTGCAGGCTGGAATACTCCAGGGCTCCAAGGCCACTAGCACTCTGTCAAGAGACACCATAAAGGGCTCCAAAGATCCAGAACTCCAAACTTCAAAGATCCAGGAAACTAACTCAGAAAAATTAGATATTAGGGTTAGCCAAAACCTACAGGAAGGGGAGGGGGAGAAACCTGGTCCTGACACAGGTCAGACCAATCACTAGAAATAAGAAGTCAGAAGAATTTATTCTAGTCTTAGGTAACCATGAAACAGGAATCAAATAATAAGTGCTAATATTCATGTATCATTTTAAGGTCTTCAAAACACTTTACAAATATTATCTCATTGAATCCTCACAACAACCCAGGGAGATTGGTGTTATTAAGTAATAAATACAATTATTTTTAACAAAACCTTAATGGTGGATTGTCACAGTGAGGCACAGATGATACCCTTGACTCCTAATTTGGATAATTCACAGCAGAAAGTCAGTAGTAGCAAGGTCACAGAATTGGAGCATCAGGCATGTAATGAAGCTGTGAGGGTATTTCCCTGACCTGACATGATCACATTTCAGTTTGAAGCCTGGAGCCTATATCTCAGGCTTCTTAGAACTGCCTACTCACTAGACAATCTTTTATTGATTTGACTTTTGGGGCCCAAGTCTGTCTAGGGTTCAGTGCTTTTCAGAACAAAGGTTGCCACCAACTTCTTTCTAGGTCTTCCCAGGTCTAGGAAGGAACACAATTGATCTGCCCAGCCATTGAAGACAAGATGAGGTCAAAAGACTTTATTCTAGTTTCAGAGACCCATAAAACATGAATCTAAATGATAAATGCTGATATTTATATATGTTTTCAGGTTTGCAAAACACTATATCTAATCTCTATCTATCTATCCATCTATCCATCTAT
>JAQQSV010020936.1:0-10888 GCA_028646515.1 Pseudochirops corinnae
GGTAGAAAGGAAGGAAGGATGGAAGGAAGGAAAAAAGGAAGGAAAGAAGAAAGAAAAAAAGAGAAAGAAAGAAAGAAAGAAAGAAAGAAAGAAAGAAAGAAAGAAAGAAAGAAAGAAAGACAGACTTGAGTTTGAATCCTGCCTCAGATTTACTTGTATGATCCTGGACAAGTTACTTAACCTCTCTCAGTCTCCTTGGTATCTCGAGAGTTTACAGAGCATTTTCTTCACCACAACTATAAGTGGTAGGTATTAAAAATATTAGTCACCATTTCATAGATGAGGAAATTAAGGCCCAGAAATATTAAGTGGCCATAGAGTAAGTAAATTAATCCCAAATTCAGTAACCTTTCCACTATACCAAGCTGCCTCCAAATACAACTTCATTTGAGGAAGAAAACATTGTGGAACCATGTAAATTGAAACTAAACACACTCGTATGCAAATGTTTCATGCCATTTTCCATCATAAGTATTTATAAATATTTGATGAACTTCTATTTAGGAGAGGCATCACAGTTCACTGGAAATAAAACAGTGTTACAACCTTAGTCCACATTATGCTCCTTCACACATTCTACTTTTGAAACAAACTGCCCTGTCACCTCACTTCAATGTTCCACTTCCCCTCTTTGCGTATTCAAACAAATTGTCCCCCAAGCCTGGAATTCATTCCTTCTTCATCTCCACCTTTCAAAATCCTCATCTTCCTCCAAGACTCAGCTCACATTCCAACTATTAGATCCCCCCCACGACTCTCATCATCCTAGAGTTACTATGCATTTTATTAGTATGTATAGGTGTCATATCACATGCATATACACACACATACACCCAATCCAGAAAAATATAAGTCCTTAAAGGCAGGGATTATTTAATTTTTGGAATGTCCAGCACCTACCTCAGAACTTTACATATGATAGCATCATTGCTTCATAAATTCAGAGTTGGAAGAAATGTTGGGGACCATCCAGGTCAGTTAACTTCACTTTATAGAACTGGAAACTGAGGACCATGAATGTTAAATGACTTGCCCAAGGCCACGCAGCCAGGGCCAGGATTTGAGGTCAGGTTCTTTAACACTAAATACAGCGCATTTTTCACTGTGCCACAAAAGCAACTGCTTTTAAAATATCCATTACTTTGATCTGAAATGAATGGAATGGAATTGGAAATTATATACTTGCAGAATCCTTTAGCCTAATTCTTGTCTTTTCTTCTTCCCTCTAATGAGCACTAAGAGGCAAATGAGTTCATACAAACATAGTTCCGGACTCTGAATCCAGTTTTCTTTCCTCCACATCATGCTCCCTCTCTTTGGCAGGCCAACCTTTAAGGAAACAGAGCTGTTGTCTGCTGGCATAGACTTCATAGGGGCCCATCACCATATTCACTGGCAGGCACTTCCTCGTACCATTTTCAAATGCCCCAAGGCAGAGACCTGGAAAGAAGGCAAACTGTTCTTTGTACTGTTAATTGCACCTGACTCAGAGTCATTTAACAAATCTATATTGATTCAAATTAAATATACCGGACTGAAGGAAAAGTTCGGATGAGTGTTGAGGTAAAGAATCTCATCTCCCCTACCAGCTTACTCCTGGAGACATGGAGGACAGTTGTGTGAAGGGATATTCAAATGCCTGTGGGAAATGATTGGATTCCAAGGATAACTTTGGAGGTTCATTGTAATAAAAAAGTCTCCTGTTGAAGTATTCCCCAAACTTGGGTTGTGGTACTCAAAGGATACTCAAATAGAGCCATGGCCCAAATGCTAAAGTATTTAGTTCTGTTTTTAATGTAATATCAGCAAAATGATAAGATCAGGATTATATCAAATCCCATAATCTCAGAGATGAAAGGGACTATAGAACCTGTACATGAACGAGAATGTGATCTATGACCCCAGACAAGGGGTCATCCAACTTTCACTCAAAGACCAGCTCCCTTCAATGATGGAGCATTCACTAGCCCTACCCAAGACATCCCATTACACTTTGGGGCAGCTCTCATTATTAGGGAATTTTCCTTAGACTGAACTAAAATCCGCATCTCTGTAACTCGTGTCCATTGCTCCTTGTTCTGCCCTCTGGGGTCAAGCAGAGAACCTGACTAAAAGACGTAATAAATTCAGACTATGTTGTATAAGAGTGTATCATCCATGCTCACATATACTCACAAATTTTACACTGAATCAGAAAGATGCTGGCAGATAATTCCAAGAATATGTCAGAAATAGTGCATTTATTTAAAAAAAAAAAAAAGAACTGGATAACTATAGGACAGTTATAGTGATAGAACATAGGCCCTAGAGTCAAGAGTCAAGAGGACCTGAGCTCAAATCCGGCCTCAGACACTTACCAGCTGTGTGACCCTGGGAAAGTCATTTAACCCTGATTGCCTCCAATAATAATAATAATAATACATAGTAGATTTCAGCCCAGATGGTCACCTGAACAGGAGGCAGGGCTTCTGCCAAGCTCCTACATACCTATTCCAGCAAAACCCTGAAGTTCATACCAAGCCAAATAATGTCAGCACCAGCTTAGTGTAACTTCTTGGTAAAACCAAAAATGGGCATTAACACTCCCTGAAACCTAAAATAGAATGAACAGAAATCAGTGATTCCCTGAAACAGTAAGGAATACTGGAACAAACTCAAAAGACTGCCATATTTTGATATAGTTGATTATATTGATATATGACATTAATTGACCATTTGATATCTAAAATTATTGATTAATTGGTACATGATATAAAAAATTACTAAACTGGAAAACGGGTAAAAGAGAGACAATTCAAGAATCACTAGACTCCCTTAAAATTACAACTTAAAAAAATCTTAGATCCTGTATTTTAAGAAATCATGAATGAACACCACCCCTAACTATTAGAATGAGAGAGCAAAGTACAGATAGAAATGATATCAATCATGTCATAAAAAAAGGAAAAGTTCTAGGAATATCATATCCAAAATCAGTACTCTAACATCAAAGGAAAAAATTCTGTAAACATCCAGAAAGAAGAAGTTCAAGTACCAAAGAACCAATCAAGATCACAGAAGAACTGGCAGCTTCTGTTTAAAAAAAGGGGAAAATCTTGGAATACAGTACATCATTCCAAAAGGCAGATATATAATCTCCCTACAAAGAATGACTTACTCTGAAAAGCTTTAACATAACACTATAGGGAGGGAAACAGACCTTTAATGGAAAAGTAGATTTGCAAGCATTACTGAAGAAAATGCCAGAGCTGAGTAGGAATTTTGAAATAAAGACATGAGTTAAATGGTTCAATGTCACAGAGTAGGGGACAATACTTTAGCAGGATATGTGTTGTAAAGGCTTCTTCCATCTTCTCAAGGGGAGAGCTAACCTTCTCTCCTTTAATACAACACACATAAGAGTTAAGAGAAACTTTAAAAAATAAACTTATTTGAGCAATCAGAAGGGCTTTTATGATGACATAATGCTAATCTAATAGGGGGAGAAGAAACAAGTGTCTCTTTAGAACTTCAGTGTCTTCAAAGGGTACTGAGGGAGTTAAATAAGAAAAAGGGTGGATTAGTTCTGTTTAGCATGTTCAAAGAGAAGAAAGAAAAAACTAGTATAGGAGGAATCCAGTAGTTCAGAAAGAAGAAAGAAGTGGGTGAAACTTTCTAATTTTCATAATTTCATAATGAATGTATGAGAAGAGTATGGGATCATAGAGAAAGGAGTAGAGGAAGAAGGTACCATATGAATCTTGCTCATCTGAAACAGATAAAGGTTTTCCGGAGGTGGCAGGGTTTAAGGGGGAGAGAGAAAGAGAGAGAGAGAGAGAGAGAGAGAGAGAGAGAGAGAGAGAGAGAGAGAGAGAGAGAGATTGGTATAGAAATACATCACACTTAATCAGGAAACAAGAAGGGATTGGGAGGGGAGATAGAAAAGGAAGTTAACACTGGAAAGGGAATAGTAAAGAGCAAAATAAACTTCCTTATCCTGAATAGGGAATTAAGAGGTAAAAAAAAAAAAAAAGGAAACTAGAATTGAAGTATCTTAGATTGCCTCTTAGATGACTAGAGAATGACTAAACAAATTCTGATAAATGAATGTAATAAAATATTATTACATGGTACAAAAATGATTTTAAAAAATAGCTTCAGAGAATTCTGGGTAGTATAACCCGAAATAGTGTGCCACAAGTGGAATTAAGAGACAAATTTATACAAGAACAATATTGTAAAAACAACTTTGAAAGGCTTAAGGACTGTGCTCAGAACAAAGGCTGACCATCTCTCCAGAGAACCTAAGATGAAGCATATTATTCACCTCCTGACAGATACAAGATACAGAAATACAAATTTTGGGACGTAGCTGCTATATGGATTCATTTCACTTAGCTATGCTTATCCAATACAAGGATTATTTTTTTCCTTTGATATTCAAAATTTATGGGGTCAGAGCTATTAGAAGGAAAGGAGAATTAGCAATGTGATGTTCAAAAAGAGAAAGCCATTGCAATGTTTTTAAAATGCACACAGAAGAACAAAAGGAAATTCAAAAAGAAGCACAGACAAGCAGGACAGTCTTGAAATAAAATACTTTCTCTAAAAAGCAAGCTGTTTGAAATGGAGATTCATGCTTTTCTATAGAATTCTCTTTTTACTTTCTACTCTGTGTATGGAAGTGGTCTTTTTTTAAATTTGGTGTTTAACTTCAAAATGAAAAAAAAATTAAATTTAAATTAAAAGTACTACATTCTAGAATTTTTCCCAAGGATCAAGCTCATTGATCTAGATCTTGCAGAGTCTACTTTTCTTCTCCTTTTTTTTTTTTTGAAAATTTAGGCATTTGTCCTTCTCCAACATTGCATCACTTCTACAATTCTCCACTATCTTTCACTAAGAGTAATTGAGCAATTACATCTGCCAGACCTTTTGATATCCTGGCATACAATTGTTTTGTTGTTGTGGTTGTTGTTTCTCAGTCCAATGACTTGAACTTATCAAGTGTTACTAACCTTGAGTTTCACCTTATTAACAGTTTTTCTTCTGTCCTTTCCAGTCCAAAGATAATTCTTCCTGGCAGAAAAAAAAAAAAAAGAAGAGAACTTATTGAACCTATTCATTTTTACAGATCAGGAAACTGAGAGGTTCAGAGACTTGGCTGAGATCATACAAGTACTAAGTAGGAGAACAAGAATTTGAACCTATTCCATTTGACTCCAGATTCAGGGATCTTTTCACAACATCAACAATCCCAGAAATTAGCTCCAGGTTGGAGAATCCAAGGCAGACTCAATCAAGAATTCCAAGCTCCTCCTGCTGCAGGGGGCAAAACAACCACAGCAACAGAAATGCAAAATTAGTGCTACAGGGATATGAGGGTCTTTGCAGGTGTACTGGATCCACGAGGGTGACAGAAATAAGTGTTTCAGATTTTTAAAATATGGCTAGCACTGAAACAATCCATTGTTTGCCTTTGCAAATTACTTGAATCTGTTTACTCACAAGACACATTAAATTGAATGCAAGAATTGCTCTTAGTGGAAGTTTAAGTTTGCTCATATAAAAATCATTCCCACTGAAATTTCCAAGTAGACCACTTGTTTGCCCCTGCAGATCTAGATGTAGTTTAAACAACTCTTTCCTTAATTCTCTATTTTTTTTCAGCCCCCAATGCCTTAACCTGGCAAGGAGTGGACCCTGGGTTACTGAACATTAGCCTGGTAGGTGCTAAGGGTTGGATCAACTTCAAGGATGGTCCCATGATGGTCAGTCTGAGGACTAGCCAAGCTAATTACAAAGAAATCCACCATATTCTTAGTCACAAGGTAATGAATTTTTTGGCCAAAGTCAACTGTGAAAGACTATAGAGGCAATGTGGTCAGTGCCAATGGAGGCAGCTACACACTAAGGATTTACAGAAATACTAAAGGACTTTTTAATCAACTAAAATAAAGTCACCTAAAATCATGTAGCCATAAATATGGATAAGAACTGGATTTAGAGATAAAGGAGATGAGTCCAAATTCTGGTTCTGCCGACTCAAAGCCTATGTAACCTTAGGCAAACCCCTAACTTCTGTCCCTCAGTTTCCAAAATTGTAAAATGAAGGAGTAAACTAAATGGTCGCTAAGATCCCTTCTAACTCCAAAGCTATGAACCTAGGATTGTACTAGGAGGGAACTTGTCTATTTCCTCTTCCTTATTATCCTATAAATGTTCCCTCCAAAGTTTTCTTTTCTTCTCTATAAAAGCACTTTTCCCTGAGTTTTAATAGCAAATTAATAAAATCTCAGAGTTGGAAGAAATCTATGTAGCCAAATCTTTTTTTTTTTTTTTGAAAAGGGAACAGACTATTGGATCAGCTTCATTTAAAAAAATTTTTTTTTCAAATTTCAGGCAGTAAGGCAGCAGAGTGGATAAAGTACTGGGCTTGGAGTCAGACAGATCTGAGTTCAAATTGTACCTCACACACTTACTAACCATGTGACCCTGGGCAAATCATTTAACCAATCAGTGCCCCAATTTCTTTATCTGTAAAATGAGGGTAATAATAATCCCTGCTTAACAGGGCTGTTATGAGGATGAAAAGAGATAAATACATGCAGTGGTCTGCAAACTTGAAGGCATTAGATTAATGCTAGTTATAATTATTAAACTACATTTTCTCTTTTTATTTAACAAAAATCTATTTCTCAGTCTCTCACCTCCCCACCCCCACCATGGTGTGAAGTAGCCCTTATTAAAAGTATGCACTCAATTAAAACAAAATCCTACATTGGTCTTATGCCAGGGGTGGGAAACCTGCAGCCTTGAGGCCACATAAAGCCTTCTAGGTCACATATATATAGTCTCCTAGGTCCTTGGATTTGGCCTTTTGACTGACTCCAAGTTTTATAGACCAAATCCTTTTATTAAGGGATTTTGTTCTGTGAAGTTTGGATACAGTCAAAGAGCTGCACTTGAGAACCTAGAGGGCTACATGCAGCCTCAAAGCTGCAGGATCCCCACCCCTGAAACTCTTATCCAACACACACACACACACACACACACAGCTTTAAAATGCACTATGACTTGAGGCATCATGTCTATATGTGTGAAAGTGTGAAATCTGTCATCCGTCCTTTGGAATTGTGATTGATCATTGCACTGGAGTTCTTAAGTCTTTTAAAGTTGTTTGTCTTTCGTGTTGTTATTGTGTAGGTTGCATTGGTTCTACTTGCTTCATTCTACATCAGTTCATACAGGTCTTCCCAAGTTTTTCATCATTTCTCACAGTAGAGTAATATTCCTTTACCTTCTTATAACCATAATATTTTTAGTCATTTTCCAGTTGATGAGCACCTCCTTAGTTTGTGGGGTTTTTCCACTTTGCAAAGGCTCTAATTATTAGGAAGTTTTTTCTGATGTCAGATCTAAAAGTGCTTTTGTCTTTTTGCATTTCTACTCTTCCTGGTTCTGCCTCTGGGAACAAATATTTGCATATTTTTAGTGCTAAAATTTAATTATTAACTATACAATATGTTACTAATTATAATCATTCATCTGAGTTGTTACATCCCAATTTCAGTTCACAATAACCTTTCTTGGACTCAGCAGTACTTTGCCACTTGCAATGTTCCTCTGAAGATTTGTTTCTACAATTTGTGTTATTCTTCAGATTTCTAGAAGCATTGCAAACATCAACCATCAAACTGCTTCTGAAGTCCTCAGAATGTGGATAAAATAAGTGGCAAATCAATTAAGTTGAAATTTCACTCAAGAAGCATTTACTAAATAAATGCCTTTTCTGTTCAGAGATCAGCAGCTAGGAACAACATAGATAACTGGTCAAGGAGCTATTAAAAAAATGAAAATGATTATGGAGTGCTAAAAGTCGTGAATGTTTCCTTTGTTTAAAAAATCAATAGCTTTGAAGATTGAGGGGACCTTTGTTGATATTCCAGAAAGTGACTTCTTGTTCATTCTTTTCAGGCATGCCCCTACTCTTCATGACCCCATTTGGGGTTTCTTGGCAAGGATACTGGAAGGGTTTGGCATTTCCTTGTCTGGCTCATCTTACAGAAGAGGAACTGAGGCAAACAAGGTTAAGTGACTTGCCCAGATCACATAGTAAGAATCTAAAGTCAGATTTAAACTCAAGAAGATGAATCTCCCTAACTCCAAGAAGGTTGAGAGAGGAATGCACCAGGGGACATGTTGTCCCATAGAGTTAAAACAAAGAAGACAGGCTAATGAAAAATATAGTTGCATTAGTGCTCCAGGCATCAGAGAGGAAAGGAAATAGATGGTGTTGAAGAGGTATTGACTATCAAATGCTGAGTTCATCAGGATTAGGGTAAAATTTCAGCTAATCAGATTCTCCTGGGTGAGGCTTCCAGGAAGTTAAAACCAAGCAGAGCTAGCAAGGGAAAATTCATGTGCATATGTGTGAAAGAAACATTCATGAAGAAGCACTTGACATATGCCAGGCACTGTCCTGGGTATTGAGATACAGAAAAAAAAGTGAAATTATCCCTCCCCTCAAAGAGGTTATATTACATCATGAGAAAATAACATGTTAACAGAAAATTAAATACAAAATATATGCAAAATAAATCTGAAGTAATTTTCAGCTGGAATGGGGAGGTATATTGTAAAGTCAAGCACAAGAAGCTCTCCAGAGGACTGCTGCTGTGACTAGCTCTAAGGTTATGATCACATAGTATAGTGAACTCTCTCTTTATTCAGCAATAAACTAAAGCAAAACATTCACAGAAACCAAAGTACAGCATTCACAATGATATAACATCCTCTTCAAGGGATACAAAGTATAAAGGTATCCCCTCCCTAGGTCACATTGTCTTAATCTCCTCAGTCAGAAAGTCTTCTTCCTTCTTGATTTTCTCCAATCATCCTTAACTCAATCATCCTTAAGGGGTACAAGGCACAAAGTACAAAGTTCTCCCACCTCTAGGTCACAGTGTATCATGATCTTGTCAGACAGCACTAAGTTCCCAAGGAGAGGTCTTTCCATCTTGGCTCCCAAATTCCATGGTTCCCCTTCCATGGGTCCAGCTTTTGTCTGAGTTCACCAACCATCACCTGGATTCACAGGTAGGCTGCTCTCAGCTCCTCATCCAGCTCTTCGTTCCCATTCCATATTGAAGCTCACAGTGTCTGGTCCACCTCAAGTCCTTCACAGTTTCTGTTTCTGGGAAGACAAAGCTTAACAAAGCCAAAACAACATTCATCCACATTGCTGGCACCATCATCAATTTACTATCTGCCTGTGAAATAAACACAGACTCAACAAACAAGGTCTGAGAAATCAACACAAATAACAAACACAAATCAACACAGACAGAACAGACAAACAGAGTGCTGGCCACCACAGTTGTTCTCCTTCTCAGTTCTGCTCAGTCCCAGCTCTGCTGGAGCTTTTTCATCTGTCATTAGCTTCTCCCTTTTCTACCCACCTCTTTGTCCTTGATGTTCCTGTCTTTAGCAAGTCCCTCTCACTGTGGGATTCACTGGTTTTGTTTCTTAACAAAGACTTGATATAATCACAGGCAAGGTTCAAAGCCTCTTAAATGAAACAAGGTGCTAAATAATTAAATAGCTGAAACAAAGTGCTAAGTATTCATTTGCTTGCCATTACATATGTCAACTAGGGAGATCCAGATAGGCTTCCAGTAGGAAGTCTCCTTCAGCGGATTCTTGAAGGAAACCAGGGTTTCAATAAGACAACCATGAAGAGGTAATGCATTCCCAACAGAAACAGGAGGGAAGAGTGAGTAGGCCAGTGTGGTTGGAATATAGATTGACAAGGGATACTAATGTACAATAAACTCAGAAAGTGGTCTGGAAACAACTGTAAAGAGCTGTTTTAAAGCCCTTGTGAACCTCAAGAACCCCACAAACCCCAATTTTGAAACAGTCTGTTCTAAGAAAAAGACAAACAAAAAGAGACAAACCATGTATCCATGGTTTAATTTCTCTCAAGCTGGTTTGACATGTGTTGCATGGGAGTTATAGTGCAAAACTTGGTCCCCCAAGGGGGCCAGTTCAGAACTGGCTGGTTTTGGAATTTGGGAGCACATGGTCATATGCCCTTCAAAGAGTAGATGTTACCAAGGGATGCCAATCAACTCAGATTAGTCCACATGCTTGCTGAGAGGTGGGCTATATTAAAATGAGGTCTTGAGTACATGATTTAGGTCACTTAATCCTGATCAAAGAGACATTAATTTCCTTATTACCTGTTTGGACAATAGGGAGGAATGAATATTTTCCCAGACCTGTGTGGGCAACATAATGAGCAGGAATAGACCCATCTAGATTAAATCCTTCCAAAGTAGGACTGACCTTTGAAAGAAACGGAGATATGGAAGCTCTGAGTTTCCAAAATAATGATTGCTAGAATATTTTCATACTCTACTACATTTTTCTTTTTTTTTTTATTTTATTTTAGTTTGCATCATTCATTTCCACAAGATTTTGAGTTACATATTTTTCCCCCTCTTTCCCCCACCCACCACCCCAAAACAGCCATCACAGTGTGTCCCCCCTCCCCCACTCTATTTTCTCCTATGTCACTTTTCAGTAGGGCAGGATGGATCTCCCAGCCACAGTGCCTGTGTATCCCAAGTTCCAGTTGGATGTAGTTAATAATAATAAGTTAATAATAATAATAATAATAATAATTGCATAGATAGATAGATAGATAGATAGATAGATAGATACACATTCATAACATTTGATTATGGAACTCCAGATTCCAGATTCTTTCTCCTCCTCCCTCACCACACACCCCCACTGGAAGGACAAGCAATCAAATACAGGCTGAACATGTGAAATTACACAGAACCTCTCCATAGTGAGCACACTGTGAGAGTCTGATTAAATGTCCCTTCTTCCTATCCTG
>JAQQSV010020937.1:0-10888 GCA_028646515.1 Pseudochirops corinnae
TTTCTCTTCCCAATTTTTCCTCTACTTCTCTTATTTGGTTTTCAAATCCTTCTTAAGCTCCTGTAACCACTTGGCCTGTAACCACTTCATATTTTTCTTGGAAGCTTTTGGTGCAGGAGTTCTGACTGTGTTGTCTTCTTCCCATTTCATGCTTTGATCCTTTTTGTCCCCAAAAAAGGAATCTAAAGTTGGATTGCTGACCTTGCTTTGCTTTCTTTGCCTGCTCATTTTGCCAGTCAATTAACTTGACTTTTGAGCTACAGTAGCTCTGCTTCAAGAGGGCAGAGCTTTGTCCCAAACTGCTGGAGTTTTCACAGCTGCTGGAGCTATTAGGAGGCTGAAATGCAACAAAGTAAGTATCAATTCTCTCCTGCTTTGTGCTAATGTTGGCCTAATAATCAACACCAAGAAAACACAGGTGCTTCACCAGCTAGCACCACACCATTCATATGTGGAACCATTCCTTACAGTAAATGCAGAAGTTTTTAACACTATGGATAAGTTCATTTACTTTGACAGTATACTTTCCATGGATATATGCATCAATAATTAGGTTGACACATGCATTACCAGAGCTAGCTCAGTGCTTGGGAGACTCCAAAGGAAAGTGTGGGAGAGAAGAGGTATTAGACGGCCTACCAAACTGAAGGTCTACAAAGCCATTGCGCTGACATTGTTGCATGCCTGTGAAACCTGGACAGTCTATCAGCACCATGCCTGGAAACTGAATTGCTTCCATTCAAATTGTCTTAGGAAGATTCTAAAGATCACCTGGCAGGATAAAGTATCAGACACTGAAGTCCTTACTCAAACTAAACTGCCAGGTATTCAAACTCTGCTGCAGAGAGCACAGCTCTGATGGACTGGCTGCATTGTTCCAATGTCAAAGGTATATTTACCTAAAAAACAATTTTACAGAGGCTCACATGGAGGTCAGAGGAAGTGATGCAAAGACACTCTCACAGTCTCACTGAAAAACTTTGGAATTGATTGCGTGACATGGGAGATGCTGGCAAAAGACTGCCAACGTGGTGTGCCCACATCAAAGCAGGTGCTGTGGTCTAGGAGCAAAGCACAATTGACAATAGCTCAAAAGAAACATGAGATGCACAAATTTAGAGACATCTCCAGCCCAAAGATTCATGTGGACTATTTGTACCTGACCTGTGGTAGAGCATTCCAAGCTCCTATTGGTCTGGTCAGCTACAGCTGGACACACTGTACCTTGATTCCAACACAGTGATGCCATTTTGGTCCTCTTCCAGAGTGAAGGACAACAACCAACCAAGTTTTTCTATAGAGTTCTGGGCCTAGTTTTATCTCTATATTGCTGTCTCTCTGTGTCCTTAGGTATTCACAATTACTGATCACCCTCCCTCCTCCTTCCCCTTCCTGTACCCTGCCTTAGGCTATCTGGCCCAACTTACATAGCATATTAAATATACATTAGATGAGGCAGCTAGGTGGTACAGTGAATAGAGCACCAGTCCTGGAGTCAGGAGGAACTGAGTACAAATCCAGACTCAGACACTTAACACTTACTAGGCATGTGAACTTGGGCAAGTCACTTAACCCCAATTGCCTTGCCTTCCACCCTCCAAAAAACAAAAAAATACACACACACACACATTAGCATAATCAAGTCAATCCTAGCCAAGTCTAGGGTTGCTAGGTGCCTTAGAGGGTAGAGCATTAGACCTGAAGTCAAGAAGACCTGAATTCAAATCTAGCCTCAGATACCTTCTAGCTGTGTGACTTTAAGTAAGTGGCTTAACCACATTTAAACTCACTTTCGACATCTGCAAACTAGGGTTAGCAAAAGCATCTACTTCATAGGCTTATTGTGAGAATCAAATGAGATAAAATGCATAAAATGCTTGGTAAGCCTTAAAGCTCTATATAAATCTGGCTTTTATTACAACTATAAAGTATCACTTTAAACCTCACCTTTAAATTTTAGTAAAGAAAAATCAGGTCCTGGTCAGTGGGGTATGTTGTAGCTCACAAGCACTTCGCGGGGTTTACACAGTTTTGTTACAGAGATATAGTTAAAAGCAGCTTGGATCTCTATCTCCCTTCCCCCTTCCCTTCCCTTATAGGAGCTGGAGTAACTGGGTTGAGGCTGGTGCTATCAACAGACATAAGGCTTTTATTAGGAAGGGGTTGTTTTGGGGGGGGGGGGGTGATTAATGATTAATTCTGTTTGGGGCATGTTGAATTTGAGGTGTTTGGTGAAACCTCCAAGGGAAGATGTCCAGCAGGAGCTGGAAATGTGGGCCTGAGGATCAGAGGAAGGGTCAGAGGGCTGTATAAATAGAATTGGAGATCATCCCTCTCTCCAGTCATCATTTCAACAGTTTCCTTGCCACCCACATTAGAAACTGTGCCTTTAAGTTTGAACCTTTCTTCTCCAGGATTGACTATCTGGGAGGTCCACTAGGGCCAATTGTTTCTGGCAGGTCCTGCCATACTTTACTCTATTTCTAGGCCATTTTCACACTAACTGACTTACCAGATTATTCTCACCACCCCTTTCTACTTCTGGAACCATAATAAATTCAATATTGCTATTACTCCTTGAAAGAGTGCATCAATCTGTTCCCCAGTGCCTCCATTCACCAACCCAGTAACTTCCCAAATCAAAAGACTTCTCATCAGCCTTCATTTACCCATACATGTTGTCTCCCTCATTAAAATGTAAATTCCTTAAGGATCAGGGCACTTTTTGCTTTTGGTTTTTTGTATACTTGTGCTTAGTATAGTGTGCGACACATAATAACAACTTAATAAATGCTAATTCATTCATATACACAGAGGAATAGTGGTAACCACAAGATGTAATAAAATTGCATTACATATGCAAATGTGTATATATATATATACACACACACAATTATCATATATCATTTATTACATTGTATCCTATCCTATATTTATATTATATCATATATCATACTATATTATACTATACTATATTATACCATTCTATACTATATTATATTAATTATATTATATCATACTATATTATATCATACTATATCATATCATGTCATGTCATGTCATGTCATATCATATCATACCATACCATATAGCATAGCATAGCATAGTATAATATGAATAGAATGGGCTAGGAGATAGAATTTTGAGTAGCATTCACACTTAGGGTGGTAGAGGGCGGATTGGTCAAACCGGTAGGAGAGAGCAGAGTAGCAGAAGCCAAGCATGACCTTCTAAATGATTCCTGATCCCATTTACTTCTAATGCCCTCCCCATCCCAAATCCACCTTGTATATAATTTGTATGGACACCTACACACATATGTATACATATATACACCTATACCTATAAATGTATGTGCATTTATATACATGCATATATACATGTGTGTATGTGTGTATATATAGTCTCCAATAGAAATACATACGCATACATATACACACATACATATGTATCTACCCCCATAGAAACAAGTTCCTTGAGGGCCAAGATTGTTTCCATTCTGTTTCTGTGTCCCTAGCTCCTAGCACAGAGGCTGGCACATAGTAGGTATTTAATTAATGCTTGTTGATTGATTAAAGAAGAGGATTGTGATCAGCGGTGTCAAATGTTGCAGAAAGGGTAAGGGAAATAAGGAATGAAAAGAAACCATTGGTGACCTTGCAGAAAGTAGTTTCCATGGAATGGGGGGGACAGGAGCCAAATTTCAGTGGGTGGGTGACACTGCAATGGAGGCAGTAATTAGAAAGGACTCTCTTTAGAAGCTGAGGAGTGAAGGGTAGCATTGGGGGAGAGATTCAGGATGATGGCTTGAGGGAGTAGCAAGGTCAAGGAAAGAGGTTTTTTTGCTTGTTTATTTTTAGAATGAGGGAAACAAGGTTGTTTTTAGACTGAGGTGAGAACGAGTAAAAAGAAAGAGATTGGCAAGGGGCTGTGAGACTAGAGAAAGAAAGAGACAGAGACAGAGAGACAAAAACAGGCAGAAAAAATGAGGGATGGATGGGGGAGAATTGTCCTGAAGATGGCAGAAGGCAACGGAATAATGGCCACCATTGGGAGGGTTGGTTTTGGCAAAGGAAAAAGGATCACCATCTTCTGAGGCAGAAAGTTAAGAGGGAAAAATGACAGAAGAAAGAGAAGTTATATAATTATAGGTGTTTAATATATGTGCATTGACTATATGGAGAAATAAGTAATGTTAATTCCTTTTAATGGTCTGTTTCCTTAGCTGAATAGTAAGAGTTCATATTTATATCAGGTTTAGGATTTTTTTAAGGTAGTTTTTAAGGTAATTTAAATGCATTATCTCAGGGCAGCTAGGTGGTGTGAATACAGCACTCACCCTGGAGTCAGGAGGACCTGAGTTCAAATTCAGCCTCAGACACTTGACACAAAAACTAGCCATGTGACCTTGGGCAAGTCACTTAACCCCAATTGCCCTACCTTCCCCCCTCCAAAAAAAAGAAAAAGAAAACTAAATGCATTATCTCATTTGAGCCTCAAAACAACTCTGTGAGATACATACTATTTATTACCCTAATTTCACAGATGAGGAAACTGAGGCTCAGTAAGGCTGGCTTGTGACTTGCCTATGCAGCTAGTAAGCACTGGAAGCAGAATTCAGACCTAGGCCTTCCTGACTCCAAGTCTAGCATTCTTTCTGATTACGACATACTGGCAGACCAGTATGGTATTGTAGCCAGAATCCCTGGATTCGAATCCTGACTCAGTTGCTTCCTAATTGGGCAAGTCACTTAATTTCTCAGGCCTCAGTTTTGTCATGGGCAATATATAAAACAAGGAGATTGAGTTCCATGGAAAAGGGTCTTCCAGCTCTGAGTCTCGAAGTTTTTGTGACATAAATGCTCATATAAACACCAATATTAAAGTATGTGTTCTAGGGAGAATAAGAGATGCAGAAATTGTAAGAAAAGCTGTGATGTTCATCTCACAGAATATTTGTAGATATTCTCACACAAGTTGAGGTCATTCTCCGAGGGAGGCAGTTGAAGGTAGCATTCAGAGCTTGAAGAGAGAGAAGGGTCAGACTTGTTGCTGTTGAGAATGCTAAAGTAGTCAAGAAGAGATGAATAAAAGGATTGCCATGCAGTTGCGAACACCCAGTTGGGATAACACACATTTCTAATATGCTTAGTCCACACAGTCCTGTAACTTCCTCCAGAAGGGCTCTGTTGCTCCAGAATAGAGCTAGAGAAGACAAATGGTGAGGGTGATCCAAGACTTGTAATGAGCAGAATGGAAAAAAAAAATTATGTACATGATGAGGTCCAATATACAAGGCTGTCTGGAAGTAGTTGAAACAAACATGGAGGTCATAGGAGTCGTTTAGGAATTGAAAGGCTAGAATGATCAACATATTGAAATTTCTAAGATGAAAGAATGAATGAAAGAATAGATAAACGAGCAAACAAACAAATAAATGAATCAATCAATCAATAAAGGGTAGGTCAGAAAGAAAAGGTACTGTTCCCTGTAGTGAGTACCCGCAATGGGCTTTGACTAAGCAGATTTCTTGGTACCCTCCTTCTTAAGGAGTTAGTAGGATCTGGGGGAGACGTCATATCCCTATCAATCAGTGTGTAAAGTGGGAAACAGAAAAAATTTTTATAGCAATAAGCCGAGATCAATAATGGGGAAGACAAACTGTAGAACCGAAGGTTCTATTTAAGGTAAAAACTGGGTCAAAGCAAGGATCTCAACAGAATCCCAGGAATCAAGTAAAAGGCAAGGTATTGTGTTGGTTGAAATAATTCCTTATGGAGGTGAGCAAGAGAGTGATGAGCTTTACAAAGAGTTTGTCCAATTTATCTCATTTGATCGTACTTTGGATGCATGCCTATTCAGATGACCAGCCATGTTTAAGGTTGGTCATCACTACTCTCCAGATTCTGCTGGAGTCCCTTAAGCTGGTGAGCTACTGCCCTCATAATTCTCTGTAGTAATGGACAAATCTTATTGACATAGATTAGAGAAGGTTCAGAGGTCAACGAGATGGGGAAAGGGTAGTGTAATTGGATTGCTGGAACTTCAAAGGAAAAGAGATTGTTGAGTGATGGTAGCAGAGCAGGGGTCACAGGATCAAGGGATTTCGAGCCGGGAGGAGTTCTAGAGATCATTTAGCATGACCTCTTCACTTTACAGAGGAAGAAACCGAGGCCCAAAGGGATTAACTGATTTACTCCTAGTTAGACAATTAGTATGTTGCAAAGCCAAGATTTGAACCCTGTATTTTCCAACTCCAAATTCAGTATCTTTTATACTATACAATGCTTGTATATATGTGGCTGTGGAGGACAAAGAGTGTGATGCCTTCTGATGGCCCAACATGCACGGAGTAGCAGTCAGCATTTCACTGGAGTCAGGGGTGGGGAGCCTGAAGCCTTCAGGCCACATGGGACCCTCTAGGTCCTAAGGATTTGTTCTGTAAAGCTTGGATTCGATCAAAGGGCTGCACTTGAAGACCTAGAGGGCCCCATGTGGCCTCGAGGCTACAGGTTCCCCACTCCTGGCAGAGATGTGGTATTCCTAAGTGACCAATAGAGCTCACATTTATCTAGGCCTATCAAGGCAGCAAGGTAGCACAGCAGATGTAGCTAGGTAGCAAGGTAGCAAGGCAGCAAGGTAGCACAGCAAGGTAGCACAGAGCACTGGGCCTGGAGTCAGGAAGACTCATCTTCCTGAGTTCAAATCTAGCCTCAGATACTTACTAGCTGGGTGACCCTGCGTAAGTCATGTAACCCTGTCTGCCTCAGTTTCCTCATCTGTAAAATGAGCTGGAGAAGGGAATGGTGAAACGCTCCTGTGTCTTTACCAAGAAAATTCCCAAAATGGGGTCATAGTCAGATATGACTTCAAAAACAACTAAATAACAACTTAAGGCTACTAATTACTTTCTACAAGGAAAGTATTACAAGCAGTATTGATCCCATCTTGCAGATGGGAAAACTGAGGCTCAGGGAGCTTAAGAACTCAGTTAAGTGACTTACCCAGGGTCACCCAGCTACTAAGCATAAAAGCCCAGGGCTCAAACCCAAATTTCCTGATTCCAAGTCTGGCGCCTTTACTACTGGGTTTCAGTTAGTTGCCAGAGGTTTTAATTATGATATTGGCATTTGAGCTGGACCTCCCAAGAGCCACAATGAGAGCAGTGAAAAGGGGAATAGGGACTGAGAAGGGTTAGGGCCGAGATGAGGGCGTGGGGTTTGAAGAGCTGGGGAGGCTAGGGCTGAGGGAAAGCAGAGGGCAGCTGGGCCCCCCAGGGCGTCCATCCTTTCCCTTATTGGCTCAGAACGAAGGTAAACAGCAATCGTTTTTGTTTTCGGCAGAAACCCTAAGGGTCTTCTTCTCCCAGACTCCTTTGCTCCCTTTCTTACCCAACCTTAATCAATGAAAGGGTGTCGCCTCAAACTGAGACCTGTTAAAGACCTTAGCTTTAAAAGGCCGAGGTCTCCCACGGCTCCCTGGGCCATCTCTAGTGGTCCTGATCTACATCTGGCCACTGGATCCAGGTGGCTTTGGAGGAGAAAGTGACTTTGCACAGCCTCACTCAAACCCAATTCACTCGTTAATCACGGCATCGGCTTCCTGAAGTCCAAGTTCTCCTGGAGATCAAATAAACAACAATCCTGCTCTCAATCTAAGATCCCACGATCCTCCATGGTCCAAGGGAACAAGGCAATCCCCAGCTTTTCCTCCAAGTGGTTCCTAAAGCCTGGGACGGTTGGAGAGAAGCGGGAACTCCTGTTGCTTGTCTTGTCCAACCCTCTCATTTTAAAGATGCAGAACCTAAGGCCCAGAAAAGCAAAAAGATCTGCCCAAGGTCACAGAGATAGCAAATGCTTGAGTCCTTAAAGAAAGAGCTTAAGTGACTTGTTCAGGGTCACACACACCTAGTAAGTATCAACAGAGGGACTTGAACCCAGTCCCCCAGAAACTCAGTTGTGCCCTTTTAAGCCCTGCAGGGATTCTGTTGCCCAAGAGAAAACTCAAGGGTTCTGTCCTAAAGGTCGGGGAGAGAAAAGCTCAGACTACGGTGCAGTCAAGCGTGAACAATGAGTGGCATTATCCTGATTGGCAGAAACAGAATAGCAAGCATCACTGAATACTTAACTGCCTGTCTGGCTGCCCAAGGGTTGTTTGCTTCCTGCCCAAGGCTTCTTACTGACCTCCAAAACCGACCCCACCAGCCTCTGTCCCCTCTGTGTCCTTGGGTCAGCGGCTCCCACCTATGGGCCTCCGTTTCCTCACCTGTTAAAAGACAGAGTTGTACTGAATGGCCTTTCTGGTGCCTCCCACCTAATGTTGTGGGAGTCCATAAAATCCTGCAATTTCGGACTCCAAGACACTGTCCAAGTTTTTTTCTTTCCGTAGCATACTCCTTTTTTTCCCCAGGAATATAGTTTGACAATAATGCGCCAGTCTCCTCCAAAGAAATAAGAAAATGCCCCTCCCTCTCTTTGGAGAGAGAGTGGGAGGACTATGGATATGGAATGTCACACACGCTGTCAGACCAATTCACGTGTGTTTTGGTTTTGCTAAAATACTTTCCTTCTTTTTATCTTCTCCTCCTCCTCCTCCTCCTCCTCTTTCCCCTCCTCCTCCTCCTCCTCCTTCTTCTTCTTCTTTTCCTCCTCCTTCTTCTCTCTCCCCCTCCCTCCTTCTCTCCCCCCTCCTTGTCTCCCGCCCCCCTTTGTTGCCAGGAATGATGGTTCCTGGTTAGGGGGAGGAGAAAGGAAACCCTTGGAAGTGAAGGTGACAGAAAATACAAACAATAGTAATTTTTTTTTTAAAGAAAAACAAAACGGGGCATGGACTGGCCTTGAAAATTTCTTTGCTACACAAAATTATTTGCTTTAAGGATTTTTATTCTTTTAAACCCTTTGACCTGAGGATTTAGTAACAGCTCCATTGTCCTGAGTAGAGCCTCACCCAGACAGACAACTCCTTCCTTCTATTTTCAGAGTCATACAACCTTGCATGATGTTGCCACTGACCAATATCATTTCACAATAATGTGTTAAGACAATGCCTCTTTATGACATAGAGAGGCCTTTGACTTCTCAAGGGCATAAACTCTTGCAGGTTTTTCCAAGCTAGAAGAAAGGCATTCAGCATGTTTCCCAGCCTGTGTCTGTACCAACACAGCCAAATAACCAAAGACTCATCACCACAAAGTTGGGAAATGTGGCAAATTTTTTGACCACAATGACACATAATTACACTCACCATAGTTTTCAAAACTCCAGAGATCAGGCCAATAAGCCCCATTTCCTTTGTTCACCTTCCATTGGGAGATTCCAATTCCTAATTTCTATTCTCTAGCCGAAAGCTCTGGCTTCCTGTTCCATACTCCCAGTCCCCAGCTGTTCTAACTTTACTCCATTCAGTTCTGCTCCTATAGAATTAACTCCCCCCCCCCATCCCAATCCAACCCAATAATATCATTTTGCTTTGCATTGTGTTTTCCTGGATTCAATGAATAACATTATGCAGGATATATCCATATTAAGGTTAGCCACTCCTTAGGGGTTGAGTTCAGTGGTGGATCTAGCCACAGATGAAGTCACGTTCAGAGATTGCTAGTCTGAGATCTCCACTCCCACACAGGAAATTTTACTCACATATGTACAAAATCAAAGAACAGAATCTCAGCTTTGCAAGAGACATCAGAGATCATTCAGCCCAATGATTTCCAAACTTCTCTAATATAAAGACTCTCTTTTCACTTCAAAAAAGTTTGTTGAACTCAAACCGATATCCTGAAATCTATTGCTGAAAGAAGATCCATGGTGACAAAAAGTCACTGTGAATGCTGTGTCACTTTCAAATGAATTTGTATTTTATCCTTCACAACAGTATTTACATACATTTGAAAGATTAGTACTATCTACACGTGAGACATTATTTATTCAGTCTGCAGAACGTATGTTTATTTAGTATTTTGAGTCATCCCGCATATTTCAGAGCTAAATAAAGACCCAAACGATAGTGTTTGGTATGCTTATGGATTCCTAGAGTTTCTTACCATAACTAGAGGGCAAGGGTTCTTAGCTTCTCTTCATATCATGGATCCCTTTGGCAGACTTGGGGAGACTTTGGACCCCTTCTCAGAAGAATAAAAAACAAAATACATAGGATTGTGTGTGAGATGAAAGAGTTCGGAGTCTGAATCTAAAGTCAGAAAAGGTCTTTATTCTTTCTCATGAGAAAGGACTCTACCCCCTGTCGCCCAACATGGCGTCTGCAGGGAGAGAGCAACAGGTAGAAGCCAGCCTATGGCTATATAATCTTCCAATGCAGAAACCTAACCCCCCCCCCCCACTAGCCTTAACTCTTATTGGTAGGGGGGGCTGACCCACAACCTAATGCGGGAATCTCTCTGAGACAAAGGACCCAGGAAACACGTGGGTGTCCAATGAAAGCAGTCTTAACCTTATTTGGCATATCTTCTGCTGTGTTGGCTCTGGGAGAGGATCTCCATTGCTCTAATGCTTGAAGGTCAGGTGAACTGACCTTAGGCCTACTGAGTACTGAAGCCATTCTAGATTTGATTTTTCAGAATGGGGAAACTTTATTATAAATTATCCCTCACAATTGTAAAGGAAACCAATGATCTCAAAATGCAGCCATCAAATTTTTAAAAAACACACAAGTTCACAGACTAATAGGTCAAGAAATCCTATTAAAGGAGCTTATGGCTCATGGGTTGGAATCTTCTATCAAAGTGTATCAGCAAGCACCCTAGCATACCCAGGGTGGCTGTTAGCACAGATTCTTAGATCTGCTTTTCTAAAGGAAAACAACTCAAAATGGGTAAACAGTCTCACTTTAATCAACCAAACATATATCATTTACCTAGTTCGGGGCGGGG
>JAQQSV010020938.1:0-10887 GCA_028646515.1 Pseudochirops corinnae
TCTCTCTCTTTCTCTCCAGATAACATCTTTCATCATGGATTCTTTGGAATTGTCTTGGATCATTACCTTGATTAGAGTAGCTATCTTTCCTAGTTGATCATTCTTACAATATTGTTGTCATTATATACAACATTTTCTTGGTTCTCACTTTGCTTCAGTTTATATGTCTTCTCAGGTTTTTCTAAATCCCTTCTACTTGTCATTTCTTGTAGAATAGTAGCATTCCATTACAATCATATACTACAACTTGGTCAGTCATTCCCCAATTGATGGGTATCCTCTTGATTTCTAATTCCTTGCCACCAAGGAATGGTGGAATTGAAAGGCAAATTAAAACAACTCTGAGGTACCACCTCATACTTACAAGATTGGTTAACATGACAGAAAAGGAAAATGATAAATGTTGGAGGGGATGTGGGAAAATCGGGATGCTAATGCATTGTTGGTGGAGTCGTGCACTGACTCAATTGTTCTGGAGAGAAATTTGGCACCATGCCCAAAGGGATATAAAATTATGTATACGCTTTGATACAGTACTCTAACTAGGTCTATATCCCAAAGAGATTTAAAAAGGGGGGGAGGGAAAGAAACTATTTGTACAAAAAATATTTATAGAAGTTCTTTTTGTAATGGCAAAGAATTAGAAATTGAAGGAATGCCCATCAATTAGGGAATGGTTGATCAAGTTGTGGTATATGATTGCAGTGAAATATAAGAAATGATAAACAGGCTGACTTCAGAAAAACCTGGAAAGATTTACATGAACTGATGCAAAGTGAAGTGAGCAGAACCATGAAATCATTGTACACATTAACAGCAATACTTTACAATGATCAACTGGCAGTGACTTAGCTTTTCTCAGCAATAATATAATGATCCAAGGACTTGGATTCAAAAGGACTTATGATAAAAAATGCCATCCACCTCCAGAGAAAGAACTGATGGAGTTTGAATGCAGAACAAAGCATACTTTGTTCCAAGCATGGGGAAGAGCCAGTGCAAAAGCATGGAGAGCTAAAATATATGAGGAAAGCAGTTGGGGTAGACCATAGGGTATGAGAAGGAAAAGTGTTTAATGAGGATCATAAGATAGGATAGGGCCAGGTTATAAAGGGTTTGTAGAGCCAAACAGGACAATTTATATTTGATCTCAACTTAACTCCAAGGTCAATGCTTTTTTTCATTGTCCAAAATTGGCTCACTTTGTACATAAATGATAACTACACAATGAAATAAGTCACTATTTCACTATTGGTTTTTCCTAAGACCGTGACATGGGATTAAATTGAAATGAAGCTTTTTTTCATGATGAGAATGTTTGCTTAAACTGAAGCTCTTATTCTCACTCATTTATCTCAAATGTTTGTCATAGGGTCAAAATGAAAAGATAGAGGAAAACATTCTACAAAACGAAGAAAAATGGAAAACAGAAAACAGAGGCCAAAAGGAACTCAGTTGGAAAGGAGAAGATGCAAGTAGGAAGGAAGACAATGATGGAGGATGGCCTGAAATGCAAGAATGGGAAGGAAAATGTAGTGAGAGATGGAAAGGACAAAATGGAGAAGCAAGAAAAGATCAAGGAAAGGAACACAGAGATCAATGTGGTAAACAAGGTGCAAGAATGAAATATGGGAGCGGCCATGTCCAAGACAACAGGAAACGAGAACAGGGAAAGGAAAAAGAAGGAAAAACTTGGAATAGAGAACATTCATATGAGAAAATATGGAAAGTGCCAGATGAAGCACCAGAAGGAAGAATATATCTGAAAAGACATGCTAGGGAGATGAAGGGAGGAAGAAAGAGAGGACGAGGCTATGAAGAAGAATTGGAAGTAGCTGATAGGAGAAAAATTATAGCACAAAACCAGGAAAGGAAAACTGGAAGACATCAAGAAAGAAGAGAAAATCCCCAAGAACACAGGCAACTAAATCAAGAACAGGAAAAAGAAAACAGCTATGAGACGCGATCTCAAAGAGAACAGGGAAGAGGGCAAAGAGGAATGCAAGAAGGAGGATCTGGAAATAACATCTGGGAAAGAAAAGAGGCAGTTAAAGAGGAGGTAGAAAAATGGTGGTGGAATTATAGAGAAGAGGAAAAAGGAAAAAGAAGGCAAAAGGACATAGAAGAGGAAAAGGAAAAACTAGAAAGACAAGGCCAGAAAAGAAAAAGCAGCAGAGATAGGGAGCACAAATATTATAAAGGTAGATATGGAGAAAAGGAAGCCAGTTGGGAAAGAAGGCATGAAAGCAGAAAAAACAGGAAAGAAGGGAATGAGAGAGGATATAGTCACAAAAGAGGAGGCCAGAACACTCAATATATGACAAAGAAACATGGAGAAGGGAAGAAAAATGAAAACTGGGAAAGAGAACATAGAGAAAAACAAGAAAGAAAAGATAGGAGGGGAGAGGGGCAATGTGGAGTAGAAAAAACTGAAGAAAAGAGAGAAAGAAAAGCCTGGAAACTAAACTTTAGAGAAAGGAAGGAGGGAAGACACTTTAGAGGAGAAGACAGAGAAGATGATCAGGAGCAGTATTGGAATAGAAAAGATGGAGGAGGAAACAGCAAAAAGGAATGTGAAAAGGAAGAAATAAGAAAACTGGAAAGAGAAAACTATAAGCACCTGAACATTTGGAGGAGAGAAAAGAGAAGATGTTTGAATGAAGAAAGGGTAAAATCAGAGAGACAAAGTCTCTTCAGAGAAGGTGAGGACCAATATGATCAGACAGGACAAGATGATGCACAACGATCGAAAGAAGCAACTTCACGAAAGGAATACTTCAAAAGGCTGGATGAAGACCAGTGGAGATTAGAAAGGAAACACAGGAAAGTAAGATGTGAAAGGAGCCATGAGCAAGGGAAAAAAGAAACAAAAAGGTGGAAAACAGAAGGACGGGGAAGCAGCTCTGGAAAAGAATGGGGGATTGAAGATGGAGAACTGGTGGATGCTAGCTTGGAAACCAAATATAAGGAAAGATGGAGTAGTGATCTCATTGAAAAATTATGGGAAAGAGAATGTCAGAAAGACCAGAACAATAAAATGAGAAGAAAAAGGGGAGAATCACCCAGAGAAAGAGACTATAATGAACAAGAAAGAAAAAATGGACAAGAATTAAGCAAAAAATCATACAGAGATGAAGATCTGGATGAAGAAAAGATCAAAAAGAAATATCCAGGTAGAGAAGGAAAAGTAGTAGCAGATGAATGGGAAAGAAAATATAGAAGAGAAAAAGAAGTAGAAAACAACAGAAACAACAGAGAAAAAGTAGAGGAACAAGAATGGACAGGAAGAGATAAAGGAGAAAAAGAAGATGGATGTGCAAAGAAAGAGCCCCTGGAGCTGAAAAGAATCCCATTAAAATATCTGGATATCTCAACAAGAGAAAGTCAAGAAGAGCTGGAAGACAGAGGCAGAGGAAGACGGGAAGGACAAAAGGTGAAGAGAAAAGACGGAAGAGAACACCATGAAGAAGAGAGATATGATGAAGTCAAGATATCAGTTGGGGGAAAAGAATGTGGGAAAATTCCCCAGGAGGTAAAGAAGGGAACATCTCAGAGAATAGAATGCAAGGGGAAAGCTACAGTGGATCAGGGGGGAAATAAGCAAAAACAAAAACAAGGGAAAGACAAAGGAAGGTATAGAGAAGTAGGAAAAAGAAAATATGGAAAGACGTGGGGAATTGAAGATCAAGAAGGGTTGGACAAAGAAGTCTGGGGAGTGAGATATAAAAAAGACCAGAGAAGAGATCATGGATATGAACCAAATGAGGAAAAATGGGAGAATGAGCATGAAGCACAAAGAAATAGAGGTGAAGAGCCCAGTGGCAAAGGATGGGAAAGGGAATCCAGAGAAGGTCCAGGAGAAAAGCAAAGTCAAGCTCAAGAAGTACAAACTACTTTGGAGCCAAAAGAAAAAGATAGGGGAAGAAGAGTCAATGGAGTCTCAGAAGGACGATGGAAAGTAACATTAGAAGAGACATATGGAAATGTCCAAGAGCTAGATGGTCAGGAACAGGATCTAAGAGATCAAGGAAAAGGAAAGACAAGACAGAATAGACAAAAATGGGAAACAGAGTGTGGAGAAGTTAAAAGGAAAATTGGGAACAAGCACTGTGAAGGAAGACAGGAACAACTCAAGGGAGAGGATCAAAAAATAGAATCTGGAAAGTGTGAGGCAAGAGAAAATGAGAAAAACCAGAAAGAAGGCTGCTTGGAAGGAGATATTGGAAAAAGGGTAGAAGAAGAAGATGGAGGGGCCCTGAGTGTGGATAAGGGAATAAGCAACACAAGGAATGCAGCAGAGTCTGACTGGAAAAGGGAATGGGGGAAAGGGAATGAGAGGACATGTGCAAAAGAAGAACTAGTGTGGAAAATTTGGGGCAAATTATGCAGGGGAGAAGTCGACAGAGATTGGGTACAAGAATATCCAGAAAGCCTAAAACACCTAGGGGAAGATAGAGAAGTGAAAGGAAAAGGAGGTGGTTTAGAACAGGAAGGCACTAGAGAAAAAAAGGGGGCAAGTTTATTGAATATAAAATACCACAAAGAAGAAGAAATAGGAAATGAGAGAGGAAAGGAAAGAAAAGAAGGAACACATAAAGAATTAGAAGAAGATTGTCAAAAGAATGACAATGGGGAGAAATTGGAAGTCAGTGCTGGTCAAGAAGGACTCATCTGGGGAACTGAAGTTCAAGGGCAACTGGAAAGACAAGAAGGTCAAGAGAGCTCTGGGGAAGAACAGAAATACGGGACAAGAGAAGATGGAACTGCCCAAAGACTAGAACAAGACAACAGGGAAAGGGTAGCAGCGCTGGACTGGGAAGGAGACTGCTGGCAAGAATGCTCTGGAGATGGATTAGAGAAAAGGCCAGCAGACATTGGTGAGAGACAAAGAGGAATCACCCAAGAGGATGAAGCGACACAGGAAGCAGAAGAGAATGCATTGAGTGGGAAAGCCCAGAAAAGAGAGGGCAGACAGGAAAGACTCACCAACCATCCTCAGCAACTATTGATCAGAAGTGGAGGAGAAGACCAGCCAGCATATGAGAGCCAGAGTGAAGAGGAGTTTGCTGCCTGGGGAAGTGAGAACAGGGAGGAAGCCCCTTCAGCTGCACATTTACGGTAAAAACAGATGCAGAATTCCCAATGACAGTAGTTGCTATTGATAAAAATTAAACTTGTTTAATGACTAGATTTCCCTCTGAGAAGTATAGACTATGAGGCCATTTTTGTTGTCTTAGCTGAAAGCAGTAATGGGGTGTCCCAAAGCAACATTAGAAATACAGCATTGGAATGGCCAGTTCTCAGAAGGCAAATGTCTTTAGCTTTAGGTTGTTAAAAAGAGACAGAAAAGGAGAAGACTCTAGTCTTTGGCAGTGAGCATTCTTGACTCTCTCCTATTCACACAAACTTGGTCAAAATGTTCCTTATAACATATTCTCCACTTGCAGCAGAGTTTCACTTGGGAGCACTGGGAGCCTCCATTCAACCTTCTTTCATTTCCTTCAACTCCTGTCTTTTATGATATATAATAGTTGTCCATGTATGTGTATATATATATATATATATGTACATATACATATATAATGATATAGATGTGTATATATGACACTTTAAAGTTTGCACAGCAAACCTGTGAGAGAGAGGGGATTATTAACCCCATTTTACATATGAGAAAAAACACTAAGGCTGGGTGGATTCAGTGATTTATTCAGTGTCACACAGCCACAGCATGCCTCGGGCAGGCTTTAGAGCTCTACTCACTGCGCCACTTAGCATCCATGGAATGGGATTGGGTCAGGGAGTTGGTGCTGAGCCAATCCAAGAGGCATTTTAGTTGGCATTTTTATTTTCCTGAGTTGTGAAAAAGTCACATTTAGGTGTTATTGATGCCATGACAATGTCATGTTGAGAGTTATTCAGTGACTGGCTCCACCCTCATTTCTTTTTAGTGAGTTGGCCAGTGCAACAGGGGAGCCACCACCCGCAGTTGCGGCAGATCCAGAGAATGGTCTAAACCATGAAGGTGCCCAAGGGGCAGCAAGCCAACGATGGATGAGGTGAGTCACCAGATGATCAATAAATTGATGGCTATGCTCCTATGAGCTTTGCTTGCAGGGTCCTACTAAAAAGAAATTAACAGAAGGTAGAATAATACAGTGGGAATGGATTCCAAAGACCCAGGATTAAACCTTGGATTTTCCACATGCTACTTGCGTGACCTTGGACAAGTCCCCTAACCTATTTGGGCTTAACTCAATGATCCTAAAGCTCATTTCCAGTCCTAAATCTCACCCTATAATACTAAGTACCAGTTACTTTGCATCTCTAACAAAAATCTGGAGGCAGGGAGGAGTATGGAGGGAGGGAAAGGCATTGCACAATTGATACTATAATTCAGGGCTGCATCTATACTGCAGATTATCAAGGTGGAGGAAGAAAAATCTGCCATGGGAATGCCAGGAGTCAATATGGTAAATAATGATTTGTCTAATGATGCTTGTGCTGTCATCAAGGGGAGAGTGCTGAACTCAGAGGCAGGTTCAAATCCAGCTGCAGACACTTACTGGATGAGTGACCCTGGGGAAGTCATTTAATTCCCTTCCCTCAGTTTCCTCATCTGTAAAAGGAGGGAATTGGAATCAATGATCTATAAGGTCCTTTCCAGCTCTATATGATGGATATTTTTATTTAAAAAAAACAACAACCTTTTTTTTTTGTTTGTTTAGAAATCTGTACTTAAACATTATAGCAAATGGCCATTTGTATATATACAATATGGCAGAAAAGGAAAATTGTACATGACATGGAAGAACTCTATCATGTCCAGTTTTCTTTTAGAATCCATAATAAATTCAGCATTAACTTCCTATCAACCCTGGGAAATGTTTCTAGAATGGGAAATGTTGTTCTGTCTGTTTGAAAGCTGTTTGAAGAGTTGGGCCACTTCAAGTAGAATCCCAGGACAGGACTTTCCCAGGTGTTGCCTTCCTCCTCATAGCCATGTTTGTCTTTTGCCAGCTCAGCGGCTTGGGCCCCTTTGGATTTACACTCCTTGGTGGTTGAATGCCACCTCATGCCCAGGCAGGAGATCTTCTGGAAGGTGCTACTGATCCTGCCAGGCTATGACACCTGCTTCGCTTATAGTCCAACAAGGTGAGTTGGACTCAACCTCTCAGGGATATTCAGGATTTGTCCGTGCTCTGGGCTGTAAGTTGTCTGCATTCTGATGGCTTCAATGCCATTTGCAATTCTCCTGATACAGAACCTCCCAGTTGGGCCCTTGAGGACAAGGGTCTGGGCTACCCTCCTTCACGTATGTGTACCGTTAGAAGCCATGCCCAATGTGGCATTGCAAGTGATAGAATAGAAACCGCTTGAGGGCAGGCCCTATCTGTGCCTAGTACAGCCCCCTGGATTTGCAAGTCTATGCCCTTAATCAGGGCTTGTTGACTGAGACTCTGGGTTCTAATCCTCACCCTGATGCTTACTAGTTATATGACCTTGGCCAAGTTACTTTGCTGAAGCAGCCCTCAGTTGCCTCATCTGTAAAATGTGCATAATGAAGCTGGGTCTAAGCCCTTGTCAGGGTTGCTGTAGGGAAGGGGCTTGGCAGGTGTTCAGCCACTTTGGAAGTATGTTGTTACTTTCATGTTACAAATGCAATCAGCGCTTCAATTAACATGGCGCCTGCTTCCTCTTCAGGTTTACATGGTACCCAAAGCCCTTTCTACAGACCCACAGAATTGTAAAGGCTTAAAGGGGCCAGAGATTAGTCCAACCCTATCATTTTACAGATGGGTAAACAAGGAAGATTCATAGACTCTTAAAAGGGATGTTAGAGGCCATCAAATTCAAATTCCTCTTTTTACAGTTGGGTAAACTGAGGACCAAGGAAGTTAAGTGACTTGCTTATGGTCATACCAATGGCAAATCTCAGCAGAGATTTGCACTCAGCTCCTCTGTCACTAAATCTGATGCTCTTTTTCCTATACGACACTGCCTATGATGAAAGAAAGGTGTCAAGTGTCACCTCTCCAGCTTTCCAGATCTAACGTTCCCCGTCCAATATTTCCAATTTTGTGATTCTAAGGGCAGAATTCGAAAAGTCGATCAAAGACCTTTGCCAATAAAGTAATCCCTGCTGTTATTTTTCCCCCATAGAGTGTTAATGGACTGGTTAAGAACCAAATTCATGGGAGTCAAAGCCCCATCACAGAATGGAGCAAGCTGCTCTAATGACAGAGTGGAGACCTTATGTACCTTGAAATCCCAAAGGCAAAAATGGAGTCTGACTGTGGATATTAACATCTGCGTCAAGGTAGGTAAGTCACCCCCACCCCCTTGCTGGGGACCAAAGGGCAGTGAAAACATAACCCAGGGAACAGGTGATCCACGAAATAGTGTGGCTTAATGGGAAGGGCAGGAAAGCTGGACTTTACACTTGGAACTGGGAAGGACCTTCATGGTTCACTAGGACAATCTCTTCATTTGAGAGAAGACTTAGACCCAGAGTGGGGGAGCAACCTGCCTCAGGTTCCCCAGGGAGTAACATCTGGAGTCGTTTAATCCAGGCCATTGGACTCTGGCTCCAATGCTCATTTCCTTGCACCACACCGCCTTGAGGTTAGCGTGTGACTTTGGAAGGGCTGTGGCTAAAGTCTTGGGGCCTGGGTTCAAAGCCATCTGTTTCTGAATGGCTTTGGGAGAACCAGACAGCCTTGGTTTCCTCATATGTGACATGAGGGCATCGTTTGAGATGATTTCTTAAAGCACCCTCAAATCCTAAATCGACTTGCCTGTTAGCCCTCTCTGTTTCTCAGTCTGCCCAATTTAAAAGGGCTTCAGACCTTTTCATTTTCCAAAGTTTCTTTCAGTTTCAATGTTCTGCGTGCTTGAGGCTCTCAAGGAGATCGGCCAGTGACTATGACCTTCACTTGTTTTTGGAACTGGCCACTTTGGTTAGCTTCTAGGCTCCTTTCTACTGCTCTTACAGCTACATATTCTTCTCTGGCATCTCAAGATGGATCAAGAGAAGGAGCATTAATGAAGGAAAAGGATCAGGAGACCAAAACATTAAGCACTGATTTTTTGTATCCTTCCATGGAAATTAAGCTATCACTTAGATGAGTTCTTGGCCAGAGAAGGTCATCATCCCACGAGCAACCTGGGGAATAATAGGTAGCCTAGTACTTAGACAAGGAGCTGTCCCTCACAGGGCCCGGGCACAAAGCCTGCCAAGCTTGCGGTGTGACATGTCAGGGCTTATGCTCCCCTAGCAAGACCTCTTGAACCCAGGATTCTTTCCATGCCTTGATAATAGTGGAGAAGGATAAAGCATAGGGAGTAGAATCCTCAGAGAGGAAGAGAGACAGAGACAGAGGAGAAACAGAGACCGAGACACAGAGACAAATTGAGTGAGATAGAGACAGACAGACAGAGACAAAGAAAGACAGAGACAGAGAGACACAGAGACAGAGATAGAGACAGAGAAACAGAGAGAGACAGACAGAGACAGAGACACACAGAGAAAGAGATAGAGAAAAACACAGAGAGAAAGGGAGAGACAAAGACAGACAGAGAGACAGAGACAGCAAAAGACAAGGAAAGAGACACAGATATATTGAGACAGAGAGTTCTTTCAAGTGCCTAAAAAGGCTATGATTTTTTAAATTATCATTAGAATTTAACATTATAAAGTCAACTTAAGTATACATACATATTTACATTGGTATTCTTTTTGGTAATTAGTTTCTATAAATGTTAATGAATATGTGCATACATACATGCACACACATGTATGTCTATGTACAGGTGTGCATATGTACATGCAGACATATAAACTATCTGTCCCAAAGATCATGTACTTCCATGTCCCACCAACAGCTTCCCAATAGCCCTTTTTGTGACCCCTTCTCACCTGGTGCTCCCTTCTCCCGTGCGCAGATGCCCTTCTAGAGGAATAGCCTACTGTCTTACTTGGAGCCTCTAGGCTTAGGATAACGGAGCAGAGCAGTGAAGGGCTGGGCTGGATGTCTGCTTTCTGGCCTGGCCAGGGCCAAAGGGGGCCAGTGATCCTGGGCTCTCTGTGTGGCTCTTAGTAACTTTTAGGTTCTGATAGTCTCTGTGTGGTTGAAGAAACTTTGCATGGGAACCAGTGATGACCTGTGCATGTCTCTTCTGAGAACCAATCTATCTCAGTCTGAAACTTCCTCCAGGTTATCTGTAGGCAGACATGCTCATATTAAGTACCTAATAAGAGACTATTAATTAGGTGAGTGAAGGATCCTGTAAAAATGGTGCTTACCCCAACTCCATTGTGCCTTGTTGATGGCCTGAGATATTCTCGCAGCCCTTATAATAAAGCTAACCTTCCCTTCCCTCTGTTGCTCTTGCCCAGGCTCTGCATGGAGTCTGCACCAAGGAACAGCTTCACAAGACCCAGACCCAGGACAGTCTCTTCGCTCTCAATGGCCTCATCCTCCTCTTGCCAACAAGGAGAAAAGAAGTTTGCCAAGAAAGTTACTGGCATTTGGCTCGCCTGCGACTGAACCAGCTGCTGAGGGCAAAACCACCCCAGCTCTTGGTGCCCCTAGTGATCCTTGTCCCTGCTGACAGGGAGACCCTTGGAGAAGAGGAAGCCAAGGCAGGTGTGTGATTGAGAACCTTGGGTAAATTCCTGCAAAGTGGTGCTGTGTGACCCATAGGGCTAAGGAGATGAACAGAAGCTTGGCCTGCCCTTTCCTGCCATTTTCTTCCTGCCCCTGTCCTGCCTTTCCCTAGTTTTCCCTTCCTTCCCTCCCTTCCCCTTAATGGAGGACAAATGTAGTGGCTAGACAGGGTCTATGGTACAATGGACAGTTGTGGGTTTGGAAACAGGAACACTTTGGT
>JAQQSV010020939.1:0-10887 GCA_028646515.1 Pseudochirops corinnae
AAGCTAGTCTCTGTGCGGTGCGGATTGGAAGCGGCCTCAGAGGCAGTGGCTGCGGCTGCGAACTCCTTTTGCTTTGAGCGGGCCAGAATCTCTGCTAAGGACTCCTGCTGAGGACTGCCTGGGGCAGGAACTGCCAGGGGCCGGAGCTGCTGGGACCAAGCTGCCTGGACGCTGAGCAGTTGTGTGCGTGAGGAGAGGAGGATCGTTGCCTGAGGTAGCCTGTCCTGTTTGGAGGCTTGGGGATGTGGGTATTTACTACTGTGACCACATGTGCCAACTTCATCACTACTGGGTTGGCTTTGACTTTCTGGTTTGGGGACTCAGTTTTCTGGTATTTAAACGAATGCACTATCTATATTTCTTATGTAGAGAGCCTGTTCCATTTTGTGATTAATAACTATATCAGCATATTTATAGTTACTGTAGGCATTGTGAATACTGTATTGCTGATACAACCTCCTACCTCCACTATGATTGTCAAGGATATCACCATCCTTCCAGTCCCTCAGGCTCCCAATCTAGGTTTCATTCTCAGCTCCTCAGTATTTTCTCCCATACTCACCATACTGATGCTGTTGCCAAGGTCTTTCAGTTTCATCTCTGCAACATCTCCTGAATATGCCCTCTTCTGTCCTCAGACATTGCCACCATTCTAGTGCAAGTCCTCATCATTTCAGACTTAGATTACTGCAAAAATCTTCCCACCTCAAATCTCTCTACACTCCAATTCATCTTCCATTCAGCTGCCAAAGTGATTTTTCCTAAAGTACAAGTCCAACTGGTATGTCATCTCCTTACTCAATAAACTTCAGTGGCTCCTTATCACCCCCAAGATGAAACATGAAATGTTTACTGTTCAAAGCCATTTACAACTTACTCTCCCCCACCTTTCCATTCTCATTTTCTATTTAGGGATGCTGGACTCTTGGTTGTTTCACAAACAATATACTCCATCTCTCAGTTCCAGGCATATTCTTTCATTGTTCTCTCTGCCTAAAATGCTCTTCCTTTTTTGCTTCAACTGACTTACCTGGCTACTTCAAGTTCCAATTAAAATCCCATCTTTAATAGGAAGTCTTTCCTAACACTTTTTAATTCTAGTACCTTCCCTCTGTTAATTATTTCCTATTTTTCTATGTATGTAGATTGTATATATTTGTTTGCATATTGTGTCCTGCCTTAGATTTTGAGTCCATTGAGGACAAGGATTTTCTGTTGCTTCCCCAGTACTTAGCACAGTGCTTGGCACACAGTAGGTGCTTAATAAATGTTTAATGACTGATTGATCAATAGTTTCTAGTTATTGCTATTTAGGTAGTATAACAATTATAGTCCCCATTTTACATATGGGTAAACTAAGGTTAATAGTGATTCATTGACTTGCTCATGGCCACATAGCTAGTAAATTTCAGAGACAAGATTTGAATCAACCCTTTCTTCAAGGTCAGGGCTCTTTCCACTACACCATGCTGATAGAATATATAAATATATATACATATGTATGTATATATGTATGTATACATGTATATATGTGTGTATATATGTGTGTATACATATGTATGTATATATATATATGAATCAGGGTGTGTATATATTTGAAATCTATCTTTATATGTACATATATATGTATGTACCTATATATTATATATGCACATATACACATACATACATATATTTCTCATGAGTTAGATCTTTGGAAAATTTGTATGTGATTCTGTTAACAGTTGACTTGCTTACTATCTCATCTAGCCTTTTTTTTTAAATGAAGGTGGGGAAAAGGACTGATTTGTCTTCCTTCTCTGTCTTCTCCTTTTGGAGAACCTTTAGAACCTTTAGAACCTTTGATAATCAGAGAAATGATCAAAGAGCAGACAATCAGAAAAGAAAGGAAAAAAGTAAAACCACAAATGAGTTCCAGTGTTCCTAACAATCAAGAGTTGACTATGCATCACTCAAGGACAAAAAAAATGCCCACTTCTCACATGCAGTATTTTCTAACTAATTTTTGATGTCTCAGCAGTTTTCTTTTTTACTTTTTGTGTTGAGTTATACACTGTTATATTTAAGTCATATAACTGTCAAGTGATGATTTCAAGCTAAGGCCAAAACTCATACCTGACTCCAGAGTTCCCACAGGTTCAATCTCACCACAATCTCAGAGAATTTAAAGTATATCTTAAAGCATACTTCTGGAAATGGCCTAGGACACTGTAGGCCATTTCCAGAAGCTCAATATACTTTGGGGGATGAGGATAAGGACTCTGTCTGGTTTGTTGGTTTATTGGTTTAAGGAATTCCCAGGTAAGAAAACAGTTTCTAGAAAGGTCAGAACTTTCTCTACAACTTGTAGGCTTAGAGAGTTTCCTAGAACAATAAGAAGTTAAGTGACTTCCCCAATGTGTTAGAGGTAAGTATTGAACCTAGGTCTTTCTATCTTTGAGGTCAGATATCTACTCCTCCTTACTGTCTCTCAGTACAAGTTATTCATAGCCCAGTACAGAATGCAGCACAATTTAGTGACTCTGTGCAACCCAGAGGAGAGCCAGAGTTTGGTATGCACAAAGCATACCAAAATCTACATGAATAAATAGAGATAACTACTATATTTAATTACTGTATAGGATATTGAATTCTGGGAATTTAATACTTACTCTAATTAGCTCCCAAGGAGAAAGACAAGTAGAAGAGTACTCCGGTGATCTGTGAAAGGGGCAGGTACTATTTTCCATTTGCAAAGTTTGGGAAGATTTTATTTTTCATCTCTAAAGAGTAAAGTGGCACATTTGGGCATTGCACTATGGATCTATGTATAGTTGCTCCTTTCCCACATCCCAAGTTGTGGGAACTGAAACCAATCAGCTATCCTAATCCCAAACCCAGATCTTCTTATTCTGTCCTTTGGAGAAAACTGTAGGACATCTTTGGAAGCTTGTTTAGTTAAGCAATATTTAGATTTTACAAAATATATTGGATCAGCATTGAGGGTTGGAGTCAGAGAGTTAGAATAATCTTCATGTTATCTGCCTTGCTAAAAAATCTCTTCATTTAAATAATATAAATCTGAAAATGAAAGCAAGGATATTTAGTGTGAACTATTCATTTTGATTAAATTAAAAGATCCCTTAACCTGGTACATCACTACCAGTAAAAATATTCTCTGTTCAAAGGAAGCTCCTTAAAAAGCAAAAGGTTTTATTTTTAAAAATAAATCAAAGCCTGCTAAAAGAAAGCCTGGAAACTAAGTGACTTTGCCTACTTCCTCCTCTTCCTCTCCTCATGTCACACTTATTATTTCTCTTCCAAATACTCCCTCCTTTGGGAAATTATAGAGGCATAGATTTAGAACTGGAAGGGAGCTTAGAGGCCATTGAGTCCAGTCTCCTAATCGTTCATATGTGGAAATTGAGGCACAAGGAGAGAGTGATTTGTTCAGGATTATATAACTATGATGTACCTGAGGTAATATTTGGAGCTAAGTCTTTCTGACTACAAGTCCAATGTCCTATCAACTATAGTATACTATTTCTTACAGAGAGATATGTGCTAAGATCACTATAATTGACTCAGTGATGTTATCATCTTTCTCAAAATGGAATTCCCATGATTTTGCATGTTTATCCAAATAAAGCAATGATTTCAACAGGCAGGGGTGTGCCACAAACAATTACTGGTATTTGGGAAAACTTTGTTAATATTAACCATAGCTATAATATGATATTCTGCGGTGTCGAAAAAAAGCAAAATCTTTTAGGGCCACTAGGGCCTGCTGACCACAGCCAAGTCCAAAATTCAGCATTTTCAAAAGCAAAGAAAACAATGGATTTACCCAGTGCTGTTGCATCGCTACTCAAAACTCTAGCACTGGCAGAGGGTGGAAACCTCAATAACAATGAACCTAAGTGGGATGAGACAAAGCACAGGAGTAGCCTCTGGACTCCAGAGCCATTCCATTCCCCTTCTCCTTCACATTTCGTCCTTATTTTTTTGTAGGCCTATATTGGTAGCAGGGCTTCTGGGAAGTGTAATTTCCCTAACTAGATTATATACTATTTATATACTTTGTTATTTATGTTGATTTACTCTTATAGCCTATATACATTAGATACTAACAGATCGTAAGAAATAGAAGCTATATAGGACAGAGAGACTCACTGTAATAAAGGATGTGATCTTCTTGAGAACTGGGTCATTTTTGCCTTTATTTGTTTCTCCAACCCTTAGTACAATGCCTGAAAAAACTGCTGTTGACTACAGCCCTAGAGATAGGTGTGTGATTGCTATGTAAATATAAAGACAGTTGATCGCAAATGTGGCATGGATAGAGAGACATCTGGAATCTAACCTACCCCTATAGTTAGTGAATAACCTAACCTTCCAAGGGAAACTGATTGCTACCTTTAGAGGGAGTTCAAGGAGGAGGGTTTAAGTGACATTGCCAGTAGTCTAAAAGAAGATCAAGGGGCAGCTGGGTGGCGCAGTGAGTAGAGTACCGGCCCTGGAGTCAGGAGAACTTGAGTTCAAATCCAAACTCAGACACTTGACACACTTACTAGTTGTGTGACTTTGGGCAAGTCACTTAACCCTAATTGCCCTCCAAAAAAAAAACAAATGCAAAAAAAATAAATAAAAGAAGATCAATATGCTGGATCTAGACCTACCTTAATATCTCCTCCTCAAGAAGGATGTTGAGCTAGAATCATATCTACCCCATTTCAAATGTTTATAGTCTGGGGGGGAAATAATAGTTTCAGAATAAGAGGCATGTTCTTTGATTGCCATAAAGGAGATGGTAGCACTTAGCTTACCGTGGTCAGCTTCACTTCCTTCGAGGTAACATACATAAAAGACCATCATGAATAGCTGGTAAATATCTTAAACAAAGTGTGGTTGTCCTTTGTTCTCAAAGAGGACCAAAAATGACATCATTATACTAGAGTCAAATTACAGTGTGTCCGACCATGGCTGATAAAGCAATAGGAGCTTGGCCCACGTGAACATTTGGAGTGCATTCTCTAAATTTACAGATCTCCTGTTTTTTTAGAATAGTTTAGCTCAAGAAAGGACTTCAGTGCTTGGTATCTTATCCTGCAAGGTAATCTTTAGAATCTTCCTAAAACAATGCAAATGGAAGCAATTCAGTTTCCTGTCATGGAGCTGGTATTTTGTCCAGGTTTCACTGTCATATAACAATGGGGTCAGCACAACAGCTCTATAGACTTTCAGTTTGTTAGTCAGTATAATACCTCTTCTCTCACACACTTTACTTTGGAGCCTCCCAAACACTGAGCTAACTCTGGCAATGTGTGAGTCAATCTCATTATCAATGTGTACATCTCTGGAAAGTACACTACCAAGGTAAGTGAACTTATCCACAGCATTAAAAACTTCTCCATGCCATTAGGCAAAGCACTTGGTGCTGATACTATTCCAGCTGAGATTTGCAAGATAGGGATTCCATTGCTCATACAAAAGCTGACTGAAATTTTCCATGTTATATGGCAAGATGAGCTTATCCCCCAGGAGTTCAAGGATGCTTCCATTGTCCACCTCTATAATGGTAAAGGAAATGGATTATCCTGTGACAATCACAAGGGCGTCTCTCTCTTAGGCATTGCTAGCAAGATCTTGCCAGAGTTCTCTTTAAAAGGCTGATCCTTCATCTGGAAGATGGTCATTTACCTGAGAGTCAATGTGGCTTCAGAGAGGGCCATCTATGTGGTGTTTGCTGCCTGTTTGCTTCCAGGAAAAATGCCAGGAGCAGAACATAAGTTTGTATACAACATTTGTAGATCTGACCAAAGCCTTTGATTCTGTCAGTCATGACAGCTTATGGAAAATTATGTCACAATTTGGCTGCCCAGAGAAGCTCATCAGTATTGTATGTCAATTTCATGACCATGCTTGCCCAGGCTCTGAATAATGGACAGTGCTCTCATGCTTTCCCAGTCCCCAGTGGAGTGAAAAAAAGCTGTGTGCTTGCTCCCATGCTTTTTAGCATGATGTTTTCAGTCATGCTGTCAAATGCCTTTAATGAGCATGAACATGGTGTCAAACTCAGCTACAATACTGATGGTAAATTCTTCAACTTGAAAAGGCTACAAACCAAGACCAATGTGGAGGGAGTGTTGGTGCATGCTTTTCTCTTTGCAGATGATTATGCACTCAAGGCATAATCTTCTGAAGTTGAGATGTAACAAAGTATGAATTCATTCTCTGCTGCTTTTACTAATTTTGGCCTAAGAATTAATACCAAGAAAACACAAGTGCTCCATCAGTCACCACCATACTATCCGTACATAGAATCTATCAAAGTAAACAGTAAAAGAACTTTAAAGAACAAAGATAAGTTTTGGAACTTTACTCATCATTTTTTTAAAAAGCAGGCAACAATAGTCTTCCTCCCTCCCTCTCTCTCTCTCTCTCTCTCTCTCTCTCTCTCTCTCTCTCTCTCTCTCTTTCTCTCTCTTTCTCTTTCCTCCCCTCTCTTTCTCTCTTTCCTCATCCCCAGATGATATCTTCATAGTGTAACCCTATTCTCACAATATAGTAATGGCAGTGGTGAATGTAATCCCCAGGCACTCCCCCAATTTACCTACTGTCTCTCTTGAGTTCTGGGACAAGTGTCTTTGCTTATTCCAATGTTCTTATGCACATCTCCCTTCCCCCAGACTTGGCCATTGTAAAGCCAATCACTAGCAGCTCTCCTGAGGATTGCTGCTGTGAATAACTTTAAGGTTCTGATCACATAGTATGGTGAAATCTCTATTTATACAACAATAAGCTAAAGTAAAACATTCAGAACAATATAACATAACAACATATTACTAAGGTGGCCACATAGTCTGAAACAAAACATATCATTCAGTAAGTCACCATCCCATCAATCATTATTGAATACCCAATAAAGGTCCTTTCATCTTAACTGACTTAACTGGCCTCCACACTTCCAAACTTCCACACTCCCAGCTCTTGCTTGGATTCCCAGATAGGCAGCTATCTGATCACAGATCACAGTGACTAGTCCACTCCAAGACCTTCACAGATTCTGTTTCTGGGAAGACAAAGTGTAGCAAAGTCACAATAATATTTACACATGTTAAACTTAGCAGAGTTACAACAATATTCACATTCATTACCAGAACTATCATCTCAATTCACTTTCTGTCTGACAAAGTAAAACAAACCAACAGACAAAGCTTCTATCTGAGAAATCAAACACAAATCAGCAGTAAAATCCCAGGACTTGTGTAAACAGCAGTAAAGCCCTCTTTTAGGGCTTCTGGATCAATAATAAAGTCCTCTTTTAGTACTTATGTCTAAAAACAACAGACTAGATTTTTGTCTGTCAGACCAACAGATGGAATGCTACAGAGTGCCACTCTCAGTTCTGTTTGATCCCAGCTTGTGCTCAGACTTTTATCTGCTCTGATCTTTCCTGTTCCATTCTTCCTGTTTTGTACTTCCTATTCTGTGTGGGCTCCATGTGATGATGTTAGGCCTATTAAGGTCAGGGAAGGTCTCCAAATTCCCTTAGGTCTATTAAGGGCAACACAAAGTATGCTGTTTCCAACAAAGACTTGGTATAATTACAGGCAGGGCTCAAAGGCACTTGAATAGCTGAAACAAGGAGCTAAGTACTACTTTGCTTGCCATTACAATAACTGAAACAAGGAGCAAAGTACCATTTTGCTTGCCATCACAGCCATCAGCACAAAGGGAAGACTGCACTGTCATTCCATATGCAATTATTACTTCTCCCAAAATCTTGAATAGCCAGGGGTAGGAATTTTACTTTTCCAAGCGGGAATTGGTTTCTGGTGTTCTGCTATAGTATTATTAAACATATAGTTAGTGAATATCTCTTTGTTGTTCAGTGACTTTTCAGTAATGTTCGACTTTTCATAAATCTCATTTGGAGTTTTCTTGGCAAAGATACTAGAGTGGTTTGTCATTTCCTACCAGCTCATTTTAAAGATAAGAAAACTGAGGCAAACAGAGTAAAGTGATTTGTTCAAAGTCACAAAACTTATAAGTCTCTGAGGCCAGATTTGAATTCAGGAAGTTGAGTCTTCCTGACTCCAGGCCTGGCATTCTATCTACTGTACCACCTAGCTACCCAGTGAACATCAAGAAAAGGAAAAAAAATGATCCCAAAGAACCAGTGGGGCATCATTGAGAACAAGTTATATCAAACTGATCTTATTTTCTATTTTGACAGTGTTACTGAACTCATACACCAGGAGAATATATTTTACCTAGGTTTTAGCAAAGCATTTGACAATGTATCTCATGTTGTTCTTGGGGAGAAAAGGTAGAGAAATGTGAATGAGACAATGATATAATTAGATGGACTCAAAATTGGTTGGGTTGTTGGACTCAATGAGTACTTGTTAATGGTTCAACATCAACTTGGCAGGAAAGCTCTAATGAAGGGTCCCAAGGACTGGTGCTTATGATTGGAGCTTTGACCCTGCAATGTTTAAGTCTTAACAATGACTAAGACAATTTACTCATCAGATGACACAAAGCTAGATGACAGTGAAAGACTTCAGAAAGAATTTGACAGGTAGTTGTTTGGGCATGGTTTAATAAGATGAAATTCAGTAAGTTAAAAAAAATTAAAAGTCTTATTCTTAGGTACAAGTATACTATTTCATGTGTACAAGATGAGGGAGTTATAAGCATGATTAGATGGGAGTTTTTCTGAAAAAGATTCAAGACTTAACACCAAATTTTCATTCCTGACTCAGTATTACAGCTGTATGAAGATAGGCAAGTCATTTAACATCTATGGATCTTAGTTTCTTCATGCATATTTTAATTGTTCTGTAATCTTATTGTTATAGATACCCCCTTCCCCAGCACAAGTTTGCAGCCTATTCAGTTCTTATCCATATCTTCCCAAAAATTCAGCACAAAAGTCTACCCAACATGTACATAGGTACACATTCCACAGATTTTCCATTGATTATTTCCTTCTCTTGCTACATGGCTGTATTAATTCCTTTTTAGGTCACACATTATCCTGATGACATGGCTTACTTATCACCATAAATTTCCCCTTTTCTATTTGACTGAGTCAAAAACTTAAATTGTCTGGAGATTGTGATATTTCATGATTTGCCACCTGATAGCATTGCATTGGTGCATGAGTAGGGGCTGGACTTGTCAATGATTTCATTAACATAGTGATATCGTAGATGAGAAAACTCTCTTTACCAAAGCAGGTAGACTGTGTAATTTATAATCTTGGGGGGTGGGGCAGAGCCAAGATGGTGTATCAGCAAGCACCCTAGCATACCCAGGGTGGCTGCTAGCACAGGTTCTTAGATCTGCTTTTCTAAAGGAAAGCAACTCAAAATGGGTTAACAATTTTACTTTAATAATCAAATATCATTTACCTAGTTCAGGGGAAAAAGTCAGCACCCCAAACTTCAGAGAATGCAAACACAAATTACAAACACAAGTTATAAGCACAAGTTATAAGCAGACAAACAAATCACCAGACAGGCTTCCATCCGTCTGACCATCACATCCATATCTATTCAGTTACTAGAGAGGGAAGCACCAACATCTGGGTTTTTCAAAGCCGGGGGGCTCAACAGCCTCCCAGAGTCTCATCTGGTCAAATCACACAACTCTTCTCAAAGTGACCCCCAAAGCAAAACCTCACATCAGGGTGTATATATAGCCTTCTCCTGTCACAGCCCTCTTGACCCACTGCCCAATCACAAAATAATAAGGTGTGGGCAGTCCTGAAAAACAAGCCTCCCGCCACAGCCTCCATGTGACTACATTCAGCCTATAAGGGGGCAGAGTATATTTTCAAGTCAGGGAAGGTTCTCAGAGTCATGTAAGCCACTTTAGCAAAGGGCTTAGGGGCAGGGAAGATATTCAGATTCCCATAACAGATGGCAGTATAGAAGCAGAAAAACTCCATGAGCTCCCCCCATAACCACCTCAAATACATATAAAATATGACTCTAAAGAAACTTTAGAGCTACAGAACCCACAAAGTGAAAGAGAGAAACAAATCTCCTGCTGAAGACAGTCCAGCAAGCCAATAAGAAGGGTCTATTGCAGCACACTGGGAGCAGGTCCCTGCATAATATTTGTAAAAGTTTTCCCTGCTTGGTCAGAACTGATTATCTCTTTCCAAGCTTGCATTGCACATTCTTGAATAGTGTTATATACTGCCACTGAATAGTTTATTTGTGTGTTAGGCAATGCATTAGGCCCTTCACCCTAAAGCATAAAAATACTGGGTGCGTTAGGTCCCTCTGCTAACGTAAGATCATATAGTTTACCATGACATTTTCCTCTATAATTGGCTTCCCATTGTAAATAATCACCTGGGGTGAGACACATTTTAGCTATTTGCTTCCAATCAAATGGTGTCAAAGCTATGGCAGCTAAATTTTCCAATAATGACATAGTATAATTGGCTGTTGCCCCGTACTCTTGTATAGCCCTTTTCCACCTGCTTAAGATCTTTTATATTTAATTTTTCCCATGTCCTATTACCCTGGGCATCTGTTATAACAGGGTATGCTAAAAAAATTGTGGCCTTTAAATCCCATTTCTCTTGATGCTCGTCCTTCCTCTTTCATAAGTTTTTGAAAGGGTGTAACTAATTCTGAAACTGTGGTGGGACCGTCGTCAGACTTCCCAGGTTTTTCAGGTACATATGTGGGATTATAAGGTGGACACGGAGTGAGTTTAGGAGGTTTGGTATTTTTTAGGGGTCCTTCTCCCACAGGAGGTGTGGTTTCTTCCTGATCACTGCCTTCGCTCTCACCCATGACACTCAATATTTCTTTAAGATCTGTTTTGTCTGCTAAGCATACTTTGATAACATTATAAATTGCAAATATGGAACCAGAATCA
>JAQQSV010020940.1:0-10887 GCA_028646515.1 Pseudochirops corinnae
GGGGTTGTGTGCATCAAATAAGAAGATACGTGTAAAGCACTTAGTTCAGGGTCTGGCACACAGTAGGTGTTTAATAAATTCATGTTTCCTTCCTTTTTCATTTTGCAGAAAAAGAAAAGTTAGGCCCAGTGTCAGAATTCAGAATGCCTGAACTCAGTCATTGACTGTCATTCATTTGCCTTTCTCTTTGTATCTCTAGTGCTTAGCAAGAAGCCTGGTGCACAGCAAGCATTTAATACATATTTGTCAACTAACTCCTGTGTACCACTGGGTAAGTCACTTCATCTCTGTTCTTCAGAAGTAGAATACAGGAGTTAGACTAGATGGCCTCCAATGTCTTGTGTCTCTATTTGTTTTTAAATAGATACATCCATGTCAATACTCAGCAGGTTGTTGAATAAACTATCCCTAGAGTTGAGTCTCTCACTGAGTTTTATGTGTGCATGAAAGACACTTTGTGTGAGGAAAGCCTTCAGTGAATGCATGTCAACTCAAGTCAATAAGCATTTATTAAATGTCATGTACTATGCTAAACACAAATCTAAGGAGAAAAGCCATCCCTGACTTCAAGGGGCTAACATTCTAAAGACAGAAGATAACTCATGCAATCAAGCAGAAAAGTGTGGATGGGAGGGAGTGAAGGCTCCCAGATGGCATTGTAGAAAAAAATCAGAAGTGTAGCCTAGAGAGGAATGCAGACATGGCTGAAATGGACCTCCTTACAAAAGATTCTAGGGGAAATCAGCCAATCAGAAGGAGAAGCATAGGGAAAGTGAGTACTTTCAGTGTGAAAAATTCAGGAATGAAATGAATTTCCAGGGTATATGGGTATATAGGTATATCCTACTACTAAATAAAATAAGAAAAAACATAGACACAATGGAATCTTTTATTTTCTCTATCTATCCAACACATAGCAGCAGAAAACCTGCTGGCTTCTCATTCATTTCCATCATAGATGAATGTATAAACTGCTTTGAGGAAAATCAGTCCCTGGTTCCTCTTAATATTGAACAACATGCGGTACAGGTAACTGATTATATATTAGGTCACATCCACTCGTGCTTCCTAATTTCATTTTCTTGAGGTTTATTTTATTTCTTCTTCCTCATTATATATAGAGGTGTTAAAGTCCAAATATGATCAATATACAAGTGTTGCTGATGAAAGTATATCATAGTAAAAAATGAACTATAGCAGATCTGTTCCATTTTGTGATCGTTTGTAATCCTTCTTCTAATTTCATATACAAATGCTGATAGAGAATAAATACTCTTTTCAATTTATTAAGTAGAAATGTTTGCTCCAGTAAACAAGACAATCCTTTTTCTTTCTTTTTGTTTGAATATTGCTGCTTAAACACAGAGTAACAAGGACTCTTTTTAAAAGATGCATTTTAAAGTGTATTTCAAAGAAGTTAGCAGTTTGGGCTTCTTATGGAACCCAAGGAGTGAAATGAACCATAAATGAGAAACATCAAAAGTAACTTACAAAGAACTTTTTTAATATTAAAATGATGAATCAGAGCTCAAATTAACAAGTAAAGGAGTCCGCCTATAATGAAAATCTTTTTCCAACATAACACTTCATTATAAAGGGAGTTTTTCTATAATAGAAGCAAGTGTAATTACATTTTTTATATATAATTAGGACATTATTATCATTTCACCATATCAAAGTTCATTATAAGACATCTCCAATACATTTTTCATAGAGCAAAAATAAAAAGAGAACAGGGGTCCTTCAATTAGACTCATCTAAGGACATCCACAGAGACTGAAAGAAGCTGATCAAACAACTTAGCCCAAAAGGGACCAGGTAGAACCTGGGTTGCTTTTATGACATGGAGAAGATGCAGGGTTTTTTTTTCTTCCCACATGCTGTATAATTTCTAATTTTAGCTTCTACCCCGACTCCTGTTTTACCTTATGAAATTAAAGATATACGACACTCCACTCTATCACAGATGAGAACTTCCCCTGAACATTTCAACCTTGGCTTCAGCTGGCAATTGTTATTGTGGTTAAGTATTCATTCTGTTTTCCTGCTTGGTGGAATTCTCACCACATCCAAAACAAACACCTGCCAAGCAAGAGGGGTGCCATTGAGATCTATAAACACACTGCTTCACCTGTCCTACAAAAATAATGGAGAATCCCACCCAGCCCTCTGTGACATCTGGTTGATAGACAGATGATTAAAGACAGTTCCTTGATAAATGATTCTTTGCCAAACTCTACCCTACCAAAATGTTCAGACAGATCATAGGAACAAAAATACTTTAACATGCATGATGCCCTGTTACTGCTAAAAACTGCCTTTAAAAATATGTGGATATGTATACTTGTCATTAATCATGTATGACTATAGGAAAAATAAAGTTTAAAGTTAAAATAGATTTACCTCTAAGTAAAATAACATCTTCTTTTGGCTTTGATGCAAGAGTACATCAAAAGAGGCACTATTATACAAAGTATAAAGTATAGTCAGTAAAACCTAGGTTCAAATATATACTCTGACTCTTACTAATTGTGTGACCATAGGCAAAGAATTTCACTTTCAAGTTTCCTTGTTGGTGAAATGCATATGATAGAGCCTGTAGCATAGGGTCATTGTGAGACTGAAATGATATCACAAAACCTTATATTTTAGAGCTGGAAAAGACATTAGAGGTCACTGAGATCAAGCCCATTTCTTTTTACAGGTAAAGACACTGAGGCACAAATAAGTGAAATGGTTTGCCCACCAATAAGTATATGAGGTAGGATTTGAACCCAGGTCATCTTGACTGCAAGTCTGCTCTCTACTACACCCTTCATCCTCTCCAATATATATATATTTGTAAAGTGCTATGTAAATGTTAGCTATTACTGTTATTCCTAGACACTGCTTCCCTGAGCTGATTCTAAATGATCACATATAAGATTCTTTTCTTAGTGTCGTGCAGTGGAAAGAACAATGAATTCAGATTTAGAGGTTCTAAGTTCAAATCTTGTCTGGGGCAAGTTGTCTTGGGGAAGTAGGTAAGTAACTTTGCTAAGCTGCAACTCCCTTATCTAGAAGAAAGAGGATACCAACACTTGCCCCAGGGACCTGCAGGGATGGTATGGGAGGCGGGGTGTTTAAAAGCTAGCCTCCCTGTCAGGTAAGCAAGGGTTCAAGTCCCACTTCTGACACATGCTGGCTGAATGACCTTGGGTAAGTCATGTTACTTGCCAGTATCCCAGGCAATTTCCATAGACATAGACATAGATGCTGATCTGAATTGGTAGAAACAATTCTCTCATAAGCAATTCCCTGAACCAATCAAATTATGGGCCCGGTCCAAAACAACCTATCTGGTAACATTGATGCTTAAATGAGATGATATATGTGAAGCCCAAAATGCTTTTAAAGTGCTATAGAAATGTAAAATAATTATTACTCCATTTCCTCAAAACTCTTGTTGTTCAATGCTCAGTATACTTGCCATAAAAATTGAATATATTTTTAAGATCTCATTTGTTAGCTTAACAAGAGACAGAAGTATTTCTTTTCAACTTAAGACTCTGGTGATTATTCCTATTAAATGTTGCATATAAGGCACCAGAATTAGTCCATTAAGAGACGATATGTTTCTGAGAAAGATTTTCATTTTTTATATGATCATTTCTGAAAATGACTCTACTAAAGATTTAAGGATCTATTCATTATCCATAGCAGGGACCCTGAAATAGAACCTTGAAAATATTCAAAGATAACAATCCTCAAATTTTATTTTTATTTATTAGCCCACTTCTTAGCCAACAATTCAACTGCTCCCATTCCACCCCAAGCCCTGACAAACTTACTTAGGATGCAAAAAGTAGCCAACCTGACTAACCTCATTCCCTTTCCTGGTTTTTCTAATTTTGTGGGGGAAGGACTAATGAAAATCAACATGACTGAAAGAAGGGGTAAAAAGCAGCAAAATTCACAGCCATTGAACAGCTAAATCTACAAATACTTGAAAGGGAAGAAGGGAAAGGAACTTTACAAATGTTATCTCATCTGATCCTTATAGCAACTCTTAGAAAGTAGGTGTTTTTAGTATCCCTAGTTTATGACTGAGGAAACTGAGACAGTCAGAAGTTAAATAACTTGCCCAGACTCAAACAGCCAGATTTGAACTTGTCATATTGATTTCTGAGAAGATAACATATGTGATAATAATTGAAGAAATGAGCATAAGTCCCTCCCCTAAAAAGAAAAACAGAACTCTAAATGTGAGATATTGTTCAGTTGTGTCTGACTCTTCATGACCCCATTAAGGGTTTTCTTGCAAAGATACTGGAATGGTTTGCTATTTCCTTCTCTAGTCCATTTTACAGATGTGGGAATAATGTTAAGTGACTTGCCCAGGGTCACAGAGCTAATAAATGAGGGCAGATTTGAACTCAGAAAGATGAGTCTTCTTAAATTCAGGCCAGATACTCTATACACTGTGCTACCTTTTTATATACAAGTATTTTGGTTATAGAAAGGAGGAGGAAAAGAACTTTTGTGGAAGGAATACAATTTGAGAGGAAACAGCATCTCAGATAATGCATTGTGGTAAATAAAGACTGTTCTGAGGATATGGGGGGAAATACTACCTTTCAGATAAATATACTGAGAGAATCTGTTTGAGAACAAAGCAATCATTGATTTTAAGGATTTTTTTACATTTTAAAAGTTTTTTTTTATTTAAGATTTTATTTTTAAAATAATATTATTTACAATAATATGATTTAATTATATATACTATACATATAAAAATAAATAATAATCTTTTATTTAATTTTAAAAAAGTTTTTAAAAGATTTTTGTGTTTTTAAGCATATAGTTAATTAACTATAAATCAAATAACTATTTAGAATTCATGGGAATATTATATGAGGACACTGGGGGAAATGAATGTTCTTGTCAGAACAGTGTGTTTTTTGTTTCATACCATAAGTTAGAAATGGGCCTTTGAGGAGGCCTTGATTTCAAGTTTTAGAAATATAGAAAGAGGAGTAAAAGGAGAAATCCAGAAGAAGACAGAAGGAGAAGAAGCCAAGCACAGGAAGAGTTGGTCTCAGAAAGCACATGAAACAGTGAGAGGAGTACTAAGAGAGGACAGAATACAAAGTCAACACGAAGTGATTGAAATTGACTAAGTGTGTAGCTGTTTTATCTGGGAGCTGTTCTGATGGAAAGGAAGGCACTACTTTGCTGAGAACTGATTGGTTAGAGAATGACAAGATTGCCCTTTAGTGCCATATATAGCCAGAAGAAGGGGAAAATTTCCATGAATCCTCCTGTTTTTCTCTTTATTATCATTTCTTGTTGTTGTTGGGGGTAGGGGTGGGAGGAGATAGGAGAAAATATAGCCTTTGCATCTGTTTTTTCATAAGAGGAAGTGTGACTTTACTGAATAATAATTAAATAAAATAGAATCCTTGGCTATTAGAAAAATTGACTGGGGAAACACTACATGGTCCTACCTTTATTGACAATTTGAGAAGGAGACACTCCTTAGAACCCCAGAGTAGATCTGATAGAACTTGACATTTCTACAGTTAAAGGGAAATATCTTCTTAGCACCATGCCAAGGGCAGCTGTGTGCTAAAATAGTTTGTTACTGCTTCAGTGGCTACAGAGTAACAGAGAAGTGGTTTTAGCCAACACCATAGATGCAATGACTTGAGGGTGAACAAATAGCAAAAAAGCAGTTTTGCCTAATAGATGACACATGGCATAGTATTTTCTCTAAAGAAAGCAAGTCTTGGCATACAGTCATAAATTGCCCTAGGAACATGGATTTTTCTACTCATGTACCTCATGTATCTCTATGCTTAAGTTATTGTAAATGTATGCACCCACTCTTTCCTATGTTGTGTGCATTTATGGATAGACTGTTATTACAATTCCTACTTTTTCCTAATCAATAAATATTTTGATTATTTTACCTTATAGTTTAGGAAGTATTTCACATTTAAGAGTCAATGTGACTGATTTTTTGTAGATGGAAAATATGGCAGGCAGGACACAGGAGATAAATTTGTAAACAGTACCTTAAGACAATTGTAGTACCCATAGGATCATGAGGGAATTGGGGTAGCAATTGATTGGCCACCTCTCTGGGGATACCATCTGAACCTGCTGAAGTAGGCATAGGTGATCAAGTCAACCTTAGTCCAAGGAGAAACACTAGAGAGTGTTGAGGAGGGGAAATCAGTTCTGTTTCCAGACAATATAAGTAATAAGTTTCCTTGTGTTTATTTAAAATATTCTTTTTCACTAACTTTTCTTCTAATGCAAACATTTTCATTTTTCAAGATCAGTAGACAACAGGCAAGGGAAAGGAGAGGGCAGTTGATTCTTTTCTGTAGGGAAGGGAACTGGTGTATGACAAGGAAATATATGTGTAAAATATGTATGGATGAAGAATTCACTGGTGAATTGACAATTATTGGACTGACTTATCCATATGATTCATATTAGATTCTAAGCTCTTTGAGGGATAGTGTCATTTTTTCATTTATATCCCTAGTGCTTAGTATAATGCTTTACCTATAATAAGAAAGTAAACGTTTGTTGAATTGAAATGTCATTTTATAAGTGAGAAAATCGGACCTCATGGAGGTTAAAAAGACTTGCACAAGATTTCACAGGGAGTAAAGAACTGAGTTGGAATTCAAATCTCAGCCCTCTGATTCCAAGTCCAGAGTTCTTTCTATTGGACTATTTCCTTCTCTGTCACTTAATAACTGTGTGATACTGAATAAGTCACTTCATTTCTCTGGGTCTCAATTTTCTGACTATAAGATGAGAGGATTGTACTGGATGACTTCCAAGCAGGGGTTGGCTGGAGCCAGCCTGAACTGGTTCATCAGAACTGATTGTTAAATTTCTAGCATAAGCATTTACATCTCAAAAATCAGCAAATGCTACAAATCAGGGTTTGATTTATTGTTTTGTTGATTGTGTATACTTAAGAAAATGATGGGAAAACTGTTAAAAATGGCAGATTAAACTTAAAAGTATCATGCATAATTGTTTTCAAAGAGCTGGTTGTTAAATATTTACTAACATATTCGTACCTCTTCCTTGCAAAATTTCCCTATACTTCTAAGGATTTTTTTTTGGGGGGGGGACATAAGCAAGGGAGCTAAAATTATTTGGGTAGGTATGCAAACATACTACAGAACTTTGTATATTTGTATGTGTACCATTCACCTCCGTTATCAATAATAATTTTAATTAATCAAAATTAACTAACTTAATCAATAAGTACTTATTGAGAGTTTATTACATCTTTATCACTCTGTTGGGATTTGCATAGAGGAATACTGTATATAACAATTTTTAGAAAATTAAAATATGCCTAGAATTAAAACATACCAAACAGTTTAAAATGTGATGGTTCAGAAACCACTTCTGCATCTTACAGTGCCCTGGATATATCATTTTTATCAAGTACATCCAGGCTGTAGCTTTGCAGAAGTGCCAGGGCATAAACTTTCTGATTAATAGAGATCTGGATAACAGACCATTTATCATAGTAATTTTTTTTTTACATTCTGGCCCCATAGATCCTTGGCATTTTTTTGTTTTGTTTTGTTTTAGGGTCCTCCATCATTCTTCATACTGTCTTCATAGAGATTATGTCTCTTTTTCACAGAAAGCCCTGAAGCTACAGAAGCAAAGTGACTTTCTCAGGTCATACATGCCAGAGGTAGATCTGAAACAAATCTTATATCCTCCTGTCCAAATCACATTGCTCCTCAACCTTAGCAGGAGCAGCTCAGTACAAAAATTGCATTGAGTGTCTGGCCATTTGCTTAGACATGAGATTGCCTGAATGGGCTGACTTCTGACAACAAATGAGTTTGACTTCTTCCTTCCTTAGTGTCAAATCAAAAAGGCTGTCCAATAAGTGGTTGTTGACTGTCTGCCATGTGAAGTACAAGTTATATGTCTATTATAGTAGCACCATTATGGATGAAATCTGAAACACAAACAAGACTGAAATTCCCATTTTTTGTCCCTAGATCAAGCAGTGTTGCAGGCAGAGGTTGATATGGGGATGAGGGGTACAGTAGCTTGAAGGAAAGAGCCACTAGGAAACTAACTTTAGGACACTTCTAGGTTTCTAGGTTACTGAAAAATTGACCCTTTCGGGAGACAAAGACAGAACTGGGAGGAAAACTAGGGCTGGGGTGAGGAGAAAGTCTAAGAAATGGTCTTGGGGGGAAATGTCCCAGGATACTTCAATATTTCCAGGCCATGAAAGGGATGGCGGCTACTAGGGACAACAGCAAGGAATTGGTATAGTATCTGGGGGGAGGAACATGATTCTATGAATTCATAAGATGTTGAAGGGAATGGAATCACCCTCCTGGATACCGATTTATAGGCAGGGAAGGGAGAAGGCATGTTTCTCTATTTTGTTATTGCAGGTCTCTAGATCATCAGGGTCTACTCAGGCTCACAAACCTTCCCAGTGTGTAGGAACAGTGGTGGAACATTTCTATTATATTAAAATGATAATTGGGAAATGTTTAATCAAATAAAAAATACAAAACAACTTGAATAAAGTTTTCTAAGTGAATGTGCTGCCCATCTGCTTCAATTTGAATTTGACACCACTCCTCAAAATATCCACCCTGGGTCAAAGTTCTTTCCTAGTTATGACTCTGATCATAGACTTTTCTCTAATTTTTCTTTAATCATGGAGATTTCTAAAAGCAGAAATGTAGGGAAATGATTTGGTAGCATCATATAGATCTATAGGAAAAATTATTGCATAAGGATCTAATACTAGAAATCTATTTCCCATCTTTCATAGGTGTTTGCTGAAAGTCAGACGATAATCTATATATATAATTTCCAAAGTGAGAAAAAGCCCTTTAAAATGACCTCTTAATTCTAATCTTCCTGACTTTGAGGATTTTGAACTAACATGGGGATATAGAACACTTTCTTACCACTTACATAGAAAAGTTGTCATTCATCCACATTATCTAGATCAGGAGTGAGGAACCAGCAGCATTGAGGCCATATGTGGCCTTCTAGGTCCTCAAGTGAAGCTTTTTGACTGGGTCCAAGTTTTACAGAATAAATCCTTTTATTAAAGGGAATTTGTACTGTGAAGCTTGGATTCAGTCAAAGGGCCTCATTTGAGGACCTTGAGGGCCACATGTGGCCTCAAAGCTGCAGGTTTCCCACACCTGTCTAGACATTTAAATTCCATCACCAGCAACTAACCAGTTTCCTTCTTTTCTAAGCCAAAAGGAAACCCACAGGCTGACATCTCTACCCACAATGCAAAAAAGTCTTTTAATCAATTATCTTTCTCATTTAATAAAACAGTAAATAGTATTTGATAAGTAGTCTGCAAACTTTACATCAAACTACTAACTCCTTGTCACTAGATCAAGTCTCTTACTTTTTCAGTGTCCCCAGATAATTCTGTAAGACTTTAAGTTTCAAAGAAGTTGTCTTTCTTCATTGGTAGAGGATATTTCCTCCTCAGGAAATTCCTTACATCAATGGAATCATAGGTCCAGATCAGTATACTGAGAAACTGAGAGACAGACAGAGGCAGAGACAGAGAGAGAGGGAGAGACAGAGATAGAGAGATAGAGAGACAGAAAGACAGAGACAGACAGAGAGATAGACAGAAAACAGTGATAGAAAGATGATAGATGATATAGATGATAGGCATGTATAGCTAAATAATAGAAAGATTGAAAAAGATAAGTAAGTGCTTTGATATTTTGTTTACTGTATTCTCATAGCTCAGTATTTCAAAAGACCTTTCATTCCCCTCTCCCACACCAATCACCATCTCCACACGCCTTAGCTGAATTTTTGCTATGTCCAGATTAATGGGCCAAAGACTCAAGTGACTTTCCCAATGATAAGTTTATATAACATGGATTTGATTTCTACCATCGACTTCCAACAGGAAAATTGCCAATTGAATAGTGAATTATATTTAAGAAAATTGAATAATTGGATCTCTTTATCTAAGTATTAACTGACTGCCTGCTTTGCCCCAAGCCCTTGCTGACAGTAGCCAGTCTTGTGGGGATTGGTCTCTCTGCATTTGAACTGTTTCTGATCCCCATCATCTTGAACTTGATTCCAGAAGCAGATCCTCAGAGCGTCTGGGAACACTGTGGGGAAAATGGGTCCTTGGGCTCCATAGAGGCTGACTTACTTACTGGAGAGTTTCAAGCCCTAAGGTTGAACACAGGGATAACTCATTCCTTTTCTTCTGCTCCATTTCCTTTGTAGCCTGGGGAAGCAGTTTACCCCACCAACAGCCGTGAATTTTTTTGGGCACCATAGTTGCTCCTTCCTTGACCTTCACGCTTTAATACACACTGTATTAGGGGCAGCTAGGTGGCACAGTCAATAGAGCACTGACCATGAAACCAGGAGGAATTGAGTTTAAATCCAGCCTCAGACACTTAACACTTGCTAGCCATGTGACTTTGGGCAAGTCACTTAACCCCAATTGCCCTGCCTTCCTTCCTCTGAAAAAGCAAAAAAACCAAAAATTTAAAAAGTACACACTATATTGTCCATCGCTGAGTCCATGGTAGAGCTTCTTTTCAGTTCTGGTTTTTTCAGCAAGAATGTTTGAAAGTCCTCCACCTCACTGAATGACCATATTTTCCCCTAGAACACTATACTCAATTTTGCTGGGTAGGTGATTCTTGGTTTTAATCCTAGCTCCCTTGATCTCCGGAATATCATATTCCAAGCCCTTCAATCCCTTAGTGTAGAAGCTGCTAGATCCTGGGTTATCCTAATTGCGTTTCCATAATATTCAAATTGTTTCTTCCTGGCAGCTTGCAATACCTTCTCCTTGGTCTGGGGATTCCGGAACCT
>JAQQSV010020941.1:0-10887 GCA_028646515.1 Pseudochirops corinnae
GTTCTATAATCAAATGTTAAAAATATATAAGTATATATATATATATATATATATATATAGTAATAATAATAATAATTATTATTATTATTAATATTATTTTTATTAAACTACATCCAACTGGAACTTGAGATACACAGGCACTGTGGTAGGGAGATCCATCCTGCCCTACCGGAAAATCAGAGGGGTGAGGGGAGAGACATAGGAGAGCATAGATTGGGGGAGGGGAGAAAAAGTGGGATGGCTCTTTTGGGGCCGTGGGTAGGGGAAAGATGGGGAGAAAATTTGTAACTCAAAATTCCATGGAAATGAATGATGTAAACAAAAATAAAATAAAAAAATTTAATTAAAAAAAAAGGATATAGGGCATCAAAGTAAGCCATCTTGAATTTGTGAAGGGCAGTTAGAGCTCTCTTATTACCCTTTACTTTTCCTTCCTATTAACCATTTTTTATCTTTCCCTAAGGGGGGAAACCCTCCATACTTAATCATTCGATCAATTCACAATACAATAATCAATCCTCCACTCATGGGGCAATCATTAACTTAATCAGTCACTTATCTAACAATCAGTCACTAAGTACAATCATTAGACAATCATACAAACCCTCCTCCCCTCGGTGTCTAGTAAACTCGTTCAATATCCAATTCTTCATCTTGACTCCAGTGATCTCTCAGATTCCCTGGATCCCCTTCCATGGTGCCAGCCCCTACCTGAATCCACCAGTCACCTGGATCCAGAGGCAGACAGGTCCCAGGTCTTTGTCCAGTCCTCAGAGCTAGACAGCTCCCAAGTCCTTGTCCAGTCCTCAGGGCAGTCCCTGGCACACACCAAACTTCACATGGTCCAGCACATCTCAAACCCTTCACCACTTCTGTTGCCCAGAACTCAAGGATCCACCAAGCCACAAACCAACAAAGGCTTATCCCAGTCATGCTTCTTCAGTTCTCTAGCAGTTCAGCTGGCCCTAGGACTCAGAAGGAATCTCAGCTTTCCAGGTAGCCTTCCAGGAGGCCTTCCAAGCAGCTTTCTCAGCCTTCCAGACACCCTTCACCAGATTCTGGTGTTCTAGAAAACTCCAACTCAGTTCTCAGTCCAGAAGCCCAACTCCCAGATGCTGGGACAATTCTACTCCCTCCATCAGAAGCCACCAGAAGGAAAAGTCCCGATTCTGTCTCTCTGTCTCTAGAATTCTTCTTATATACATACACTGGCCTCCTGTCTCAGCCAACCCCCTCCTACCATGTCAGCAACAGAAGACGGAATTCATGCTATCTGTTCATCCAGCAGACAGAGCTCACACCTTCCCTACTTAGCCCTAAGTTACTAAGGGCTAAGTATCTGCTAAATTGATTTCTGTTACAATGTTGTAAACCAAAAATAAATAAATTTGAGAGGAAAAAAAAGTTGTATGTGACAGACTCCATACCCTAAAGGGCTTTGTAATTTACTAATAGCATCAGTAGTAATAGTAATAATAGCAATAGTAACAACTGCCATAGTATATGTAAAACTTTAATCTTTGCAAAGTACTTTGCTAATTCATGCAAAGGACTTTGCAAAACTCATATGTCGCTTTCATCACTCTCAGAACAGTATTGAGGTAGGTAACAATTATCCCAATTTTACAGATGATGAAGCTAGATTTCAGTGTTTAAATACTCTTGAACAGGTCCACTTCACTTTTTTGTTGATTTGTTTAGAGGGATGAGTCAGATTCCAGTCTTCCTAATTTTGTGTCCAGTGGTCTATTCACTTTGTTCTTGTTCTTGTAATAGAAAGGAAATCTGTACATTAAAAAAATAAGTGAGTCTAGTACAAGATAGAATTATTCAATAAGCATTTATTAAGCCCTGAATACCAGGAACTATTCTAGGTGTTGAGGATTCATAGATAAAAACTGAGTAGTCTTGGTACTTGTAGAGTTTACATTCTATTGTATATATAATACTACAAGAATTACTGCTAAAATGGTGTGACAGTTCAAAGGAGAGATTTTTCAGCTGGGGACATCAGGCAAGTCTTCAGGAAAGAGATGGCCTTTTACCTAAACCTTGAAGAAATGGCAAAATGACAGCAATTGGGAGCAGAAGAGGATGCTTGAAGTAGACTTGTAGATAAATTAGTTTAATTATTCTCAAATTTTAGCTCTCAGATAAAATAGCCTCAGACTCATCATTTTTTAAATAGGACAAATGTAGTTTTTTTGTTTGTTTTGATTTTTGCTGTTGCTTGTTTTATTTGGTTGTTGTTTTTATGATCTGGTAGAAAAAAGTATTGAACTCGAAACTGAATACCTGTTTTATAGTTCTAACATTTCTAATAACATAAAAAGAGAGCTATTTGAAGGTGTGAATCATTTCCTCTTTGGTTTTCTTTACCTAAGTTACAGAGTTGTTGTTTGTCCTTTATTTTCAAAGAAGACCAATGACATTATGGGTGATGTCTTAACCTGTATAGGAATTATATTTAAGTGAGGCAGAGCTGTATGCAGTCTAAAGCCTCACTCTTTCTTTCAGAGTCATTGAAGTCCAATGGCAAAACGAAAGTCAAGATGAGTGGCAATGGCCTGGGATATAGTGCATGACCTTGGCATCTCTCATGTCTGATTAAGCTCTTAAGTGTTCCATATTGTCTGCCTCAGCCACCTTCATGGCTATTGAAACAAATTGTTGCCAGCTGCCCATTCCTCTCATGCCTGAGGTAGACACCCCCTTAACTCACTGACAGGTGTGAGACCTATCAGTTACCTTCAACCTGGTTTAGTCCATCTGCCAGATGATTTTAGGCTACAGACTAAGCACTTAATAAATGATTGTTGATGTATTTATTATAATCAAGATTTATTATTATCAGTTGTCTTCCCTGGGTTTCTATTCCTTCATCTGAAACATCAAGATTAGGACTTTTATACCTCTTCAAACTCTACTGGTCTATGGCTTAAACGTACTTATATGGCTCTTTCCACTACTGGCCTCCATATGAACCAATTTAATAGAAGCCAATGTACACAGTCTCTTCACAGTTACCAACTTGGCCACACAGACTACAATCCTGCATAAATGCAGTATACATAAATGTAGTCAAACTACATACCTACAAATTAGGCGACACACTTTTTGTAGCTTCACAAAAGCCCAAACCCCTATGTTCTTGTTAATGTTGATAGGGCCAAGGACAGGTTTTGTTTGTGCTCAACAGAGAATGTCAAAATAAAATGTCCACAGTAACTCAGCTTAATGCTGTTCTAAAAATAAGGAGCTGAAGGTCAGGGAACCTTAGTGTAAATCTTGTCTTGGACAATAAGTTGTTATATTATTTTAGGAAAGTCTTAAACCTCTCAGACTCACATTTTTCCTCTATATAAAATGCAGAGACTTGAAAAAAAACATACTGAAAAAGAAAGAATACTGGATTTAGAGTCATAGTCCCAGGTTATAATCCTAACTCTCCAATTTAGTAGTTGTACTGAACTTTCTAATCTTATTTTAATGAATAAATAAACTCTGTCTGAGAGTGTTTAAACTTGTTTGACCATGTCCACACCATTTTTGAGAGGGTGATTCAAAACCCCAAACTTTCTAACACCAAGTCCAATAGTCTATCTACTTTTATGCTTCTTCTGTAAGAGAAATGAGACCTATACATAAACTAAAGTTAGGACAGAAACTGCAAAACAAAACAACAACAACAACAACAACAAAACCCAAGGACTATATGAAAGTAGTTACAAAGCACTTTTCACACAAATAAATACAGATCTAAATCTTGGAGAAATATTAATTGTTTGTGGTTAGACCAAGTCAATGTAATAAAAATAATAATTCTACTTAAGCTAATTTACTTTTTCAGTGCCATACCAATCATACTTCCATACAATTATTTTGTAGAGTTAGAAAAAAAATAACAAAATTCATCTGGAAGGACAAAAGTTCCAGAATATCAAGAGAATCAAGGAAAAAAATGTAAAAGAAGGTGGTCTAAGAGTACTAGATTTCAAATTATATTACAAAATTGTAATCATAAAAAGAAGAAATAAAAGAAATTAAAAAAAGAAATAAAATAAAATAAATAATTAAAAAATAAATAAATACATAAATAAAAGAAAGAAAAAAAGAAATAGAATAGTAGATCAATGGAATAGATTAGATATACACTACACACTAGTAAATTGCCCTAGTAATCTAGTATTTGATAAACCCAAAGATCTAAATTTTGGTGTAAGAATTCACCATTTGACAAAAGTTGCTAGGAAAATTGGAAAACAATTTGGGAGACATTAGGCATTGACCAATTTCTCAAACTATATATTAAGATAAAATCAAAATGGATAAATAATTTAAAGATCAAGGATGATATCATAAGTAATTAGGGGAGCATGGAAAAATATACCTATAAGATTTTTGGAAAAGGAAAGTGTTTATGACCCAAGAAAAGATAGAAACAATCATTGAAAGTAAAATGGATAATTTTGATTATATGAAATTAAAAATCATTTGCACAACCAAAACTAACATGACTACAACTAGAAAGAAGAGAAAACTGGTAAAATGTTTACAGCTCTGATAAATGTCTGACTTCTCAATTTTTTTAAAGAGCCTTTTTCCAATTTATACATTTTGAAAGAACGTAAAGAGGCAATTTTCAGGAGGAGAAATTTTTTAAAAGTTCTAAGCCACTATTTTATTTGTAATAAAAAAGACAAGAACTCAATAGAAAATTTGATATAAAAGATCCAGAAGAAATATAAGGAAAATATTAAGGACTACTTTTAAGGCATTCATTAAGACCAAACTGTATGTCAACATCACTTAGGTAGTTGGAAGAAAGTTGGGGCTGTGAGCGTATGACGGGGTGATTATAAAAAACAAAATTGGGTAGGAGAAGGTAAAGGGAAGCAATTATGAAAATAGCGTATGAAAACTTAATGGGAATGGGAATTTGAAGATGTTTCCTGTCCCTTAAAAGACTTAGAGGGGAGTTTGAATACCTCCCCTGCTTTGAAAGCAAACTCTGCATAATAGACTGAATGTAATCACATTGAGCCTGTGATGGAGGGAATTTGCTGAAGGGAAGCAGAACCCAAAGGAAGCTGGTCAGAGCTAGCCAGACAGTAGGAGAGAGAGAGAAGGCTGAGGCAAGGAGATAGAGAGGTTTGTGAGTAAATATTGATCTTGTATTGGTTTGTGGGAGGGCTGAAGGATGCTGTGGATCTCAGCATTATTATGGTTTCTGAATATTTTTGGTACTATGATGGAATTGACTTATTAGTTTTGGGATTCAGTTTTCTGGTGTCTAAATAAATGCTTCAATTCTATCCTCTATCTGGAGAGTTTGGTATATTTTGCAATCAAACATCATGCATTACTTATAATCATAGTCTTTATCATGATCGTGGGTGCTGTAATATGGCATCGGTGCTACAGAAAGGAAGAGCTGATAAAGTGGGAGCTGATGTGGATAGAGGGCTGATAATATTGTGACCTTATTCTCATCTCGGTTGAAGAAGAAACAGTCTGTAGAACTGGAAGAGTGTAGAAGTCTTCTGAACATGAAGAAAGGTGAGAAAACTGAGGGAAAGTGTGGGGTCTCAAGACTGGAATTTGGGAGGGTGGGAGAGAGGGTGGAAGACTTTTGGAGAGATGGGTGGGATAGGAAATAGGAGAAGAAGATAAGGTCACAGAGATAGGGTAAAAAGAGAAACTGAGAAAGAAAATGGTGAGTAAAAACAGGATTTAGGAAAATTCACAAATAGAAATTATAATTTTGAATGTGAGTGGGATGTTTATAGAAGATATTTTTATTAGGGCAAAGAATTGGAAATTGCAGGCATCCATATCTATTGTGGAATGGCTTTTCAGACTATGATATACAGTTCTGATGAAATACTATTGTGCTTTAAGAAATGATAAGCTCAATTATCTCAGAAAAGCATGGGAAGACTTGCATGAAATAATGAAAAGCAAAGTGAGCAGAAGCAAGAAAACAGTATATAGTAACAGCAACACTATTTTAAGAACAATTTTGAGAGACTAAGTCAATTTGACTATTATAAATACATGAGTTAAAAGTAAAGTACATGTGAAAAAAGATGCTATCTGCGTCCAGAGAAAGAACTGAGAAATATAAGTATGTATAGATTAATTTTAAAAACAAATGTATGCATATATGTGTATATGTATATGAGTGCATGTTATGTGTGTATAGGTGTATAGATGTATATGTGTATGTGTACATGTGCATGTGCATGTGTCTATTTGTGTCTAACGGTAGCTGTTTCTAAGGTGGGGTAGGGAAGAAAAAATGCAAAAAAAAATACATGATAGCTTTTCTATATAGTTTAAAAGAATAGCCAGTTATACATAACAGATTTGTAGTTTCATGTACAATTATCTTTTTTTTTAAAAAAATTGTACTGTCATGGAAATTTTTGCTTTATGCAATAAATTAAAAATAAAATAAAATTTAGGAAAATAGCTGGCTTATACATAATTAAGGCTGGTGCTTTAAAAAAGACATTTACATTGTCAGTTGGAACTAATTTCAACTGGAAAGCATGGAGTGGGGTAGAGGGTGTGTATGACAGGAAGGAAAGTCCTCTTCTGGAGGTGGAAGATGACCTGGCTTTCGAAAGAAGCCATGACAGCTCATAGGATGCAGTGAGGGAGAAAAGATTACATTTATGAAGGACCGTCATTGAAGATTTGATATATTCAGGTGAGTAAAGTGTAAAATGAATGGAAATGTAGGAAGGAAACTGGTTTGTGAATGGCTTTAAAACGTTACAAAATTTTGGGAATTTGGGATTGTTTTTATTTTTGATTGAATTTCTTGGTTTTGGTCATAGACTTAACAGGGAGACACTGGCATTTGTTGAGGAAGGGGGTGGGAGTATGGATGAACAATTCTCCCTTTAGGAAGATCATCTAATACATCATTTCCAAGGTTCCCTCCATCTATTATATAACAACAACTTTCTACATACTTAGTTCCTTTCTAGCTTTGTCATTGTCTATTTTGTGTCTTAATATTCCAGATCAAAAATTCTAATATTATAGTTCACATATCTAAGAAATGTATTGCAGGACTCTGGGGAAAGAAACAAAAACTTGAGAGAAATCATAGTGGCAGAGGATTTAATTGAATTTTTTAAAAAGGCACCACATAAGTAGTTTATGTCCTGTTGATGAGGATATATTCTGACTTCTCTAATAAGAGTGATAAATAGAAACCATAAATATCCCGTGGCTCCAAGACATGCAGGGCTTTTGAAAGAAAGCTGTTCTTATCTTTATCACAGATCTCATTTTCAGAGCCTTATCCATATCTGCATTTAAATGCAATGCTCACATAGATCTATTCATCAGGCATCACACTAGAGTGAGCTCAGTTCTCAGACCATGACTCTTTCTTGTTAGCAGGCTTACTCACTCTGTATCCTGTAGATTTATTTTTTATCATTATTGCCTTTGTAAAAGCAAGTGAACAATGCAGAGCCAAAATGGCAGAGAGATGCCAAAAATTTGCCTGAGTTTTCCTCAGTTTCCCTCGGAAACAATGTTAAATCAAGCCTCTTAAAGAATTGGACAGTGACAGAATCCACAAAAAAGATAAAGTGAAACAATTTTTCAGTCCAAGATAACTTAGAAAGACTTCAGGGAAGATCTTGTGTAAAAAGGGAGTTGAACCCAGTGCAGATGGTGTCATGGGAAGCCAGCGGGAGGCTCTTATGAAACCACAGCACAGATCAGCAACAAAGGTTCTAGGATCTGGGTCAGCAGGCCAGTTGTAAGGCTCATGGCCCCAGCATAGTAGGTAAACTTTCAGTCCCAGAACTCTGGGCATAACAGGTACAACTAGTTTGACCCACCCTAGTGTAGTGTACAAGCTGCCAGCCCCAGCAGCCCCAGTGAAAAAGTCAGTGACCGGACCCCTGATCTCCAGTGCAAGAAACTTGGGAAAGTGACCCCTTTACCTGAGGAGCAGAGCTCAGCTTTTTAAAATGAGCAAAAAAAAAAAAAAAGAAAGAAAGAAAGAAAAAAGAGCCATGACCATAGAAAGATACTACAGTGACAGGGAAGTTCAAAACACAAACTCAAAAGAGGACAACAGTGTGAAAATGCCTACATTTGAAGCCTTAAAGGGGAATATGAATTAGCCTCAAGCCCCAAAAGTACTCTTGAAAAAACTCAAAAAGGATTTTGAAAATCAAGTGAGAGTCAGAAGAAAAAAAATGGGAAAAGAAATATAGAAGATAATTATGAAAAATAGTCAACAGTTTATGAAACGAAGCACAAAAATTGACTGAGGAAAACAACTTCTTACAAAAGAAAATTATCCAAATGGGGTAAATAAATCCACTGAAGAGAGCAACTCTTTTAAAAGTAGAATTGGCCAAATGGAAAAGGAGATACAAAAACAACTAAAGAAAATAATTGGGTTAGGATTGGACAAGTGGAAGTTAGTGACTCTATGAAACATCAAGAAGCAATCAAACAAAATCAAAAGAATGAAAAAAATAGAAGAAAATATAAAATATCTCATGGGAAAAGTAATTGACCTAGAAAATAGATCAAAGAGAGATAATTTAAGAATTGTTGGACTACCTGAAAGCATGACTAAAAAAAAAAGAGCCTGGAAAACATCTTTCAATAAACTACCAAGTAAAACCACCCTGGTATTCTAACATCAGAAGATAAAACAGTCATTGAAAGAACTTACTGATCACCTCCTGAAAGAGATGCCAATATGAAAACTCCAAGAAATATTGCTGCCAAATTCCCAAATTATCAGATCAAGGAGAAAATACTGCAAATATCCAGAAACAATCAATTAAAATATCTTGGAACCACAGTGAAGATTACACAGGATGTAACAGCTTCTACATTAAAGGACTGAAGGGCTTGAAATGTGATATTTTGAATGGCAAAGGAACTTGGATTACAACCAAGAATCAACTATCCAGAAAACTGAGCATAATCTTTATGGGAAAAGATTGATATTCAGTGAAATAGGGGACTATCAAACTTTCCTGAGGAAAAGACCAGAGCTGAACAAAATATTCAAATAAAAGTCTCAAGAAAAGCATAAAAAGGTAAACAGAAAAGGAAAAAATGTTATTCAGTAAGGTTGAACTATTTACATTCCTACATGGGAAGATACTTGTAACTCTTAAGAACCATATCGCTATTGGTGCAATTAGTAAGAATATACTTAGAGGGTGTGAGTATAAGTTAATTTTGATGTGATGATAAATAAATAAATAAATAAATATATATATATATATATATATATATATATATAATTTTTTTCTTTTTTTTGTTTCAAACTTTTGTTTATTTTTAGTTTACATCATTCATTTCCATGGGATTTTGAGTTACAAATTTTCTCCCTGTCTTTCTCCTACCCAGCACCCGAAAGCAGTGATCCCACTGCATACCCCCTCCCCCAATCTGCTCTTTCCTATACGCTTTCCCATCACTCCTGTGACTTTCTGTTAGGGCAAGACAGATCTCCCTACCACAGTACCTGCATATCTTATTTCCCAGTTGCATGTAAATAATAATAATGATTATATATATTTAATATTTGATTTTAGAACTTTAAATTCTAGATTTTTTCCCTTCCTCCATCGTCACCCACCCCCACTGGAAAGACAAGCAATTCAATACAGGCCATACATATGTAGTTACACGTAACATCTCCATAGTGGACATATTGTGAGAGACTTCCTTCCTATTCCACCCCCTACTTGTTCTATTCTGTACTTTGTCCCTGTCCCTTTACAGAAGTGTATGCTTCTAACAACCCTCCCCCCCAAACTTCCCTCCCCTCCATCCTTTCCCCTCTCATCCCCTTCCCCCCTACTCTCCAGTAGGCCAAGATATCCAATTTAGAGTGTGTCACTCCTTCCTTAAGCCAAATTCAATGAGAGTAAGGTTAACCCATTCCCTTTTGCCTCCCTGTTCTTCCCCTCCATTGTAACAGTTATCCCTTGCCTCTTCTTTATGAGAGGATTAACTCCATTCTGCCTATCCTGTCTCCTCTCATACTATTCCTCTCCCATCTCTCAATTTCACCTTTTAAAATATTATTCCATCCTATTTAATTGATCCTGTTCCCTCTGAATATGTCAGCACATATACACACACTCACATATGTATTCCCACTCATATATACCCTCCTAATAGACATATGTGAATGTATACATATATAACATATATATGTGTATATATATATATATACACACACATATATATATATATATATACACACACACACACACACACACACACACATTTATATTCCCTTCAACTACTCTCATATCAAGAAAAATTTCATGTTACAATTATCATCTTTTCCATGTTGGCATGTAAATAGTTCAACTTTGATAAGTTCCTTATGATTTCTTTTACACGTTTACCTTCTCATGCTTCTTGTCTTTGAATGTCAAATTTTCTATTCAGTTCTGGTTTTTTCATCAAAAATGCTTGGAAGTCCTCCAGCTTTTTGAATATCTGTATTTTCCCGTGTAACATTATACTCAATTTTGTTGGGTAGTTGATTCTTGTTTTTAATCCTAGCTCCCTTGGTCTCCAGAATATCATATTCCAGGCCCTTTGATCCCTTAATGTAGAAGCTGCTAGATCCTGGGTTATCCTAATTGTGTTTCCACAGTATTCAAATTGTTTCTTCTTGGCAGTATGTAATATTTTCTCCTTGATCTGGGGAATCTGGAACCTGGCTATAACATTCCTAGGAGTTTTCTTTTGGGGATTTTTTTCAAGAGGTGATTGGTAAATTCTTTCAAGTTCTATTTTACCCTTTGGTTCTAAAATATCAGGGTAATTTTCCTTGAGAATTTCTTGAAGGATGCTTTCTAAGTTCTT
>JAQQSV010020942.1:0-10887 GCA_028646515.1 Pseudochirops corinnae
AGAGAGAGAGAGAGAGAGAGAGAGAGAGAGAGAGAGAGCACTACAATCTGTCCATCCAGCTGCATGTCATGATCTGGACAATAGACAAACTTCATCAGCATAGTTTTCCCTGTGTACATGGTTAGGAAAAATGCTTTAAGTGCTTACAGATCTCATCCAGGAGATCCTATAATATTCCAGGGATTTAGGTAATCAGTATAATGTCGTCTATAAATGAGTATCTGCACTATCTAAAGGCAATCATTCAACTGGAATGCCTCTATCACAATTGTGAACACTTTTCATGAGCATATGTTTTCTTGCTTTACACCTCTACTGATAATTAGGAGCAAAGGGTCACCTAACAAGATTATCTTTGTAATAGCTTTAACGGAATCGTGAATCATTTCAAGATGGATAGGAGACATCTGGTTGAAAGAGAGCTTTTTAAGTTGTCATTTTGCTGTACTGAATCAGATTTTTAAAAATAATCAACAATCATATTGAATATAAATGACTTCATAATTTGTGAGATTAATTATGAAGTGGTACCTTATCTTTTCTATATCTTTAGTTAATTTCATGCAAGTAAAGATGTGATGTATTGAAGACTATCACTTGAGAAAGTCTTATTCATGGTCTAATCAAAAAAGGTCTCATTGTGAAAATAGACTAGGTCAGTAGTTGTTGATGTTTTCTTGGTCACCTTTTTGATATGAATAAGGTCTGAAATTTTTTTCTATACCTTGGTACATTTCCTCTTTTGGATTCTATTCTTGGTTAATCCCTCAACATTCTCAAAATTATGTTGCTTCCAGCACAGATCTCTAAGCATACTAGGTCGAATCCAGGGGCTGAAGCCATCTCTTTTTACTTTGGTGCCATTTACATCAAGTCTGTAAGTATATCTGAGACCCTGAATTTAGAATCCAGGTGAGCCTTTGGTCTTTTGTGGTAAAGAAAGTTTGTTACAAAATAATTTGCAGATGTTTTCCACTTTGCTTCAGTTGTTCTCCTCTCATCCTTAAATGCCCACAGAATGACTTTGTTTATTTTGGTCTCTCTGCAAGGTTTCTTTAAATTTATTATAGCCTTCACTCCTTTCTGTTTTGTGAAGTGACACTATTAATAATCACACATAAAACTCCATAAGATTTTACAAAAAAAGTTGATATTCTAAACTGTCAATGTTCTTGGCTGCCATTTCTCTTTCTCTTTCCACTTGGAAAGTAAATCATATGTTTGCTGAAGTGATTTTTTTTTTAGGCTTCTTTACTCTCTCGGATATGACAATTAATTTATATCTATTTACCTTCTTTATGAAATTATTATAGTCTGTTTCTATGTCCTTAATTTCATGGTGCAATCCATTTCCATTATCAACAACTTATTTTAATAGATCAGTACTGAGTTGTTTCAATTTCATTCTATATATTTTTCTCATTTGTGTTCATTCTCCTAGCTTTTGATTGTTGTTCAAAGAGGTAGGTGATATGAACTATACACAGAAAGCTGATATAGGATGACTCTCACATCATTTCATGTACATTAAAATATAATCAGTTTTGATTTCATGACATAATTTGGCACTCACCATGACTGTATCTTTCTGCACTACCTATTCTTTTCTCAGAGAAAACATTCATGATTATATCCATGAGACTTCTCTGTTGTCTCACAAGTCTATAGTTTCGATAATTCTTTCTACCAGATTCATTTTTTCTAATATATTTCTCACCATCCTCATTCATCATTCCTAACTCTGGATTAATTTCACAAAGTATCAAAATATTTGTTGATTTAATTTGGAGGTTTTATTCAGTTGTTTATATAAGGTGTCTACCTTAATTGATTCAATAGGTGTTAGCCCATAAGCTGCACTTATGTCAGCATGGTCTGAACACTTATCATGGAGAACTACAATACATGAATAAGGACTGTGTTATCAAATGATATTTCTTGTTACTTTGATACACATGAAAAACAAAATCTGCAAACTCCTTTATTTGTCTCTCTACACTGAACCTGCAACATATCCTTCCATTTATCCTTCCTTTGTTATTCTTATCTCATTTATAATGATACCAAGATCTCGTATTTAGGGTACCAACAGCTATATTAATGTTTATAGATGATCTAGAGCAACATGATCAAACTCAAATAGATAAAAGATTCATATGGGCCATACATTGACTTAGAAAACATTAATTAAATTAGCATTAATCTATGCCATATTGTGTTTTTATTTATTTTATAAGCATTTCCCAATTATATTTTAATCTGGTTTGGTCCCTAGGAGTCTGAGAGTCATTCTCCTTATATCTATGCCCCCTTTTCAGGCACTCCTAGAACTAGACTGACTTTGTGGTTTCATTCAATTTAATTCAACAAATATTTATTATCACTTACTATGTATAAACTCTTAATGCTAAGCACTGGGGATATAAAGACAAGAGGAGAATCAGAGGCTCATAAATCAGAATTTCATAGATTTAAAGTCGGAATGGATCTTCGAGCCAATCAAGTCCCTCTCTCCTATCTAAAGAGTAAAAGCATTATTTGCCTTCATAATGTTGACATTAATCTGAGGGAGATAGGGTATGTCTTCAGATAATACAACACAAGATAGGTCAATGAAGGGGTAAAGGAGAGGTAACAAAAATCCTCTACAAATATTTGGGGAAATAACACTAATAGTGAAAGGATCAAGGAAACTTACGTAGAGAATATGGCACCTGATGTGAGCATTCAAGGAATATAGGGAATCTGTAAGGTGAAGATAAGCTATGGAAATTGGCTAATATAAGATTTCAATTCAATTAAATAATTATTTTTTTAAAATTTATTTATGAAATAAATATTTACTAAGTACCTACTATGTGCCAGTAACTAGAGATACAATGTTTTAAAAAAACAGTCTCTGCCCTCTGGGGTGTATCTCCCACAGGGGCATCTTGTTCCACTGGGTTGTAACTGGGCAGAGTTGCAGATGCAGAGTGAAGTGATATAGGAGATGTAGGAGAAAGATGGCAAAGTTTTGGAGAAAAACAACTAATATTCTAGTTTGGTTGGGATATATAATGTCCATGAAGTAAAGCTAGAATAGAGGATAGACTGTGTTTGTGTGTATATACATGCATATATGTAATTGTGTGTACATATAGGGGTGTGTGGGTGTATGTGTTTATTCTTTACAGGGAGCCATTGAATACTTTTGATTACTGTAGTGGCATGATCAGAGTCCTATCTAAGGGAAATAATTTCATAATATTTATGAAGACTCAGAAAAAGAAGAGACTAAAAACAGGGAAATCAGTAAGGAAAGCTTTGTCATAATCCTGATAAGAGATGATAAAGGCTTGAAATAGGTTGTGACCATGGTGGAAAAGAATCACAGATTGAAAGCTTGAAAAGTAGCTTGGATACATATAGTTCACTGCATTTTACAGAGGAGGAAACTGAGGCCCAGTGATATTGAATAACTTGACCAAAGTAACACAGGTAATGATAGAGGTAGGATGTGAATTCAGGTACTCTGATTCCAAATTCAATACTATTTCCACTATATTTTGCCTTCATGGAGGACAACTGTAAGATTTTTGTAGAGGTATAATCAATGGGACTTAGCAACTAATTAGATGGGAGGGGAGGGGGAAGAGTGAAAACCATGAGTGATTCAGAGATAATCATTAGGCTATGAAACTAAATGATTGGAGGATAGTGAAAGGAAGAAACAGGGAAATTTAGAGATGGGATTAAGATGTTGCAATCAATTCAGGACAAGTAGAATTTAAAGTGCTATTAAGATAGCCAGGTACCACCACCTAGCAAGTAAAGTGTGGGACTACAGTTCAGTAGATTGTTAAGGGCAGGATATATAGATTGGTAAGTCATCTCCTAGAAATGATAATTAGATGAAGCAGGTGAGATCAATAAAGAAAAAATATATAGAGAAAAGGTTCTAGGACTGATCCCTGGGGGACAGCTACTCCTAAGAAGATGTTGACCTAGCAAACGAGATTAAGGAGTAGTGAATCATTCTGAAAAAAAAAGGAAAAGAAAGGAGTAATTGACTCCAGTGAAGATAAGCACATTCAGGATGAAGAAGTGAACAATAATGCAGAAAGGTCAAGGAGGATGAGGACTGACGACATGCCATTGGATTTAGCAGTTAATAGATTATTGGTAACCTTTGAGAGAGTAGTTTCAGTAGAGCAGTGAATTTAAAAGCCAGATTCCAGGGATTTTGTGACTAATTGGGTGATGACAAAATGATGATAGTGAATGTAGACTACTGTTTTTGGTTTAGCAATGAAGGGGAAGAGAGAGATATAGGATGATAACTTGAGGGAATGGCAGGGTCCAGTGAAAGTGAGGGTCTTTTTTTCTTTTGTTTTTGCTTTTTTTAGGACAAGGGAAGCTGAGCATGTAGCATTCAGTATATAAGTGGAAAATTGATGATAAAGAAAATAGTTGATGATGGAAGCTTCTCAAGAATATAGGAAGGGAAGGGATGAAGGAAACAATAGAACAATTAGGCTTAGTGAGTAGAAAGGACACTTCATCCTATCAGACAGGAACAAAGGAAGAGAGGCCAAGTGAAAGTATAGATAGATTTCGAGGTGTAGAGCACAGATGAGGAGCTGAAACGTATAGTATTTGCTTGCTACAAAAGGAAGCAGAGCCATTTGCCAAAGAAACTGGGGGTTGGGACTTGATGAGAAAGGTGCTATCAAGGATGTGATAGAGGTTAGCAGTGAATAAAATGATTGTCATACAATAGTTAGGATCCATCTATAGTACACCCAGTCATCACAGTTTTGTGACTTCATCTGATAACATTGAGCAGCTCAGCATTATGACATGACATGGGACTTAGCAACTAATTAGATGGGAGGGCAGGGGGAAGAGTGAAAAAGATGAGTGATTCAGAGATAATCATTAGGCTATGAAACTAAATGATTGGAGGATTGGACATGTTATGACATGTATGTATGACTTAAGTTTCAGTACTGTGAGTGAATGGCAGAACTAGAAGGCAAATTAATCAAGGTCGAAAGAACATGTCTTATAGAACTAGTTATAGGATTAGTCTAGTCTATGGAGGTGAGAAAGTGAGGTGTGCAAAGATGATGAACTGATAGGACTTGGTGGAAAGACTGGAGGTTGCAGTGAAGACAAAAATAGGTTCATGAGAAATCAGGCAGAGGGAGACATGAAAAACATGGGAAATTTTGATCTGAGAGGGGAATTTCATTCATTTCTTTCTCTTCCAGGGACTGGGAATTTTAGGTTCATCTCTATAGTTTTTAGGAGTCTAAATGTTCCTTGAATCTATTTTATTATGGAAATAAGACTGTATATGTCTGTGTATGTCTATTCTCCCAATTCAAAAACCAGAAATTCAAGTGATAATAAAACTGCGACATCAGAATATAAGACAGTATCTATGGTCATACCTTAGTATAACTTTTTATGGTGAACCGAACTATGCAAACACCATTTTTTTTCCCTTGCTGGCCTTATTACTAAGAGTAAAATAGCCTGCAGTTTCACCTCCAATTGTTTTAATGGTTTCCACATAAAAGTAATTTTCTCAGCATGAGATTTTGTTTGCTACAATGGAAACAGCATGAGAAAGACACAGTATTTTGCTGAGGGAAAGTAATTAGGTTGGTAGACAACAGTGGGTTGTGACCAGTGTTCAATCTGTACTTGGTTGGTACCATGTTGGTAGGGAGAGTGAGTCGTACGAATATCCTGAATATTATCCAGCTCCCCTCCCCTGCCAAAAAAAAAAAAATTCCTGTATCAGGAAGTCATATGTCTAAGGTAACAGTTGACACCAATGAAAATGCCAGAAAGTTATGTGATTTTATCAGAGTAAGGAACTCCTAGTGTGGGAACTTCCTCCACCAGCATAAAATCACAACCCAGTCCTAGGAAGTTTCCAGACATATAAAAAATAAATGCCTTACCAAGCAAAGATCACACAGTTGGTATGTGAATTTTGTAAGAATCAAAATTTTAACCCAAGTATCCTTGAATCCAAGTCTACCACTCTATATCATGCAATTAATTGATTCTAGTCAGAAGTATACAAAAAGCTCCATCTTCACCAAATTAATTCCAATATGTTGTTGTTTAAAGGAGACTAATCGATATATTAATCTGGTAAAAATTATATGTCATTCCAAAATGATGTAAAACACAATTGGTCACATTCATCAATGACTTTTTAATATAAATGATACAGATAGGGAGAAAACTTGAAATTTTAGACAGATATTGATGGGAAAAAAAGATAAAGTGGTATTACTAAGTGGTCTGTACTAAGACAGTGGTCATGAATGTGGTTCTACATTCTTATCCTTCAGTTTTATAAAATATTACATTTCTGTTCTCCTTTGAATTGAGAGAATACATATATATACACAGATACAGCATTCTTATTTGACTTTTCCAGGTGAATGTAGGTGAAAGCAGAGGAAGAAAAGTTGGTAGAATGTCTCCACTGACAGGTGCCATACTCATTACATCAACCTAAAACTACTAATGAATATATAAATAAGAAAAACAAGTTGATAACTAAATATCCTGGTTGACTGAATTGTGTTTGAAAAGTGTCCATAAGTTTAACAAAAATTCTAAAATTCAGTTGTCAGAGAGAAAAAAAAATCACTACCACAACTCTAAAGAGAGACACCTAGTTCTAAACCCACTTACCATAATTGGAGATAACAACTTCAAAACAGAAGACTCCAGGCTGAAGCCATTTCAGTACAAGATTAAGGCACTAGGGAATTTTCAATCCAATTTTTATGAAATCCTGTAGTGTTAAAAGAACCCCGTTCAATGGCAGCCATATTGCTTAAAATGATTGTTCACTCATCACAGTTCAGCAAGTACAAAACAGTAAGGATATTCTAACATATTTCCTTCAATATCATTATCTCAAGTTTCTGGCTCTAGTCTAGACAGTGTATCATGGAAACTTTTCCCTGTGTCTCTTTCAGGTTATTCTATACCAAATAAAAAGCTCATTCATTATTGGTAGAAAATTTTGTGTGTAAAGAATGGCTATGTTAGCAAGTTCTCCTAGAGTATATTCAGGTTATTGATTTCTAAAAAAAATAGTTTTTTTAAAAAAAAATTCCAGTAGATTAAATTCAGAAGAAATTTAGATTGGTATAGATTGCTCTGCCAAAAATTAATTTTCAACATTGGTTATTAAAATGCAAATGCTTTAATGTCTAGTTCCATTATAAGAAAAGCTTCCCAATGAGGCTTTCACCTTGAAATGAACAGAATTTGAGAATGCCATTGGGGATTATATAGATATACAGATATAAATTCACAATGTGTTTCTTCTAATGTTTTAAAATCTTTGAAGTTAAGGGGACTTGCTAAAAGCGAGATTGTGGATAATAAATTTGGGGATTTTTTTTTGGGTGGGAAGCATGATTTCATCAGTAAAAGTCTAGAGAGAACTTCTTTCTACATAAGCAGATTGGCCACTCCTCCTTAATTTATAACCTTAGCGACTTTCTTACTGGACTAAGAAGTGTTAAGTGGCTTGCCTATAATCATTTAGTTAGTGGGGCTTAGAGAAGAGACTTGAACCCAGATCTTCCTGGTTCCATGCCCTTCCTTAATTTTTTTTTTTTATATAAGGTTGCTTCTCTGAAGCAGAAATGCAGAGTCAGAAGGAATATGCACCAGCCAGATGATATGGGGATCTCCACTGATAGAAGTGTTTGCTGAACATCAGGTGAAAGAAAATGCCTTTGTCTCTGGAAAGCTACATTTTAACCACAGTGTTAAACGAATTGTACATAAATGCAATGTAATACAACTGAGCTGAAGGATGATTCAGAAAAGCCCTGGGAAGGCATCAATGCAGGGAAAGTAGAACTAAAAAATGATCTATAAAAGGGTTGTTCAGTCATTTTGGACTCTTTTTTGACCCCACCTATTCTTGAATAATAGAGTGATCTGCTATTTCCTTCTCTAGTGTGTTCCCATTTTACAGATGAGGAATTGAGGCAAATAGGAGTTAAGTGATTTGCCCAGGGACACATAGCTAGTGTCTGAGGGGGATATGAACTCGGGTAGTCTTCCTGACTCTGAGGCCAACACTCTATCATCCATTAAGCCACCTAGCAGTCCACTGAGGATTAAAATAATGTAAATGGATAGAAAAAAATGGGAAAAAAGGAAAGGCAGAAAACAAGCATTTATTAATCTCCTACTATATGCCAGACATTTTACTAAGTGCTTTACATATATCCTCTTTGGTCCCAAGCTGAGTACGTTGCTGTTCTTAGAGGTGGGCCAGGAGAGGGGAGATGATGGATCAACAAGGTCTCTCTGAATCACAGTGAGCAGGCCTGGAAAGCAGTGTGTCCCTGAGCCCTTGGCACGAAGGACTAACCAAAGCAGCCGGCCAACCAGGCACAGCCACAGGAGCAAAGAGACCAAGAATGTGGGCTCTACAAACTGAGCCGTGGGACTGGCATTGTGGACACCCACACGGAGATGTGCACGCCCCCTCCTTCCTTTTGTTGATGTAATCAATGACAGTGAGCACGGCCTCACCCAGAGTGGACGGGATTTTCTGTTAGCTGTAGGGCTGGTGTGATGAAAGTAACTTTGGCCAGGTGCCGCAGCTGCCACACACCATTGCTCAACGTGACCTGAGGCCCTATGTCACATTTGAGTGGAGGAAGGTAATGTGCCCTGTGCTTATAGAGATATAGCTAGAGGACACACCAGCCCCGTAAGTGACACCCACCTCTCCCCCAAGAACTTCCCAAACTCCTCATTCAGTGCTTCCCCTCTATTCTACGGTCTATTGTGCTGCTTTGTGCCCACGGATGTGCAGCAAACGTCTCGCCCGAGGGAGAGCCCCACTAGCAAGTCAACGTAAACGCCGAAAATCGGGGACCGCGGAGCCCAAGGACAAACAGACTTGTGACATCAGGCTTCAGGTAAGGGCCGAGTACAGCCAGCATGAGACTGCTCTGCAGAGCAATGTCTTCTCAAACAAGCGGGACCCACTTGAACGCCAGTTTGAGCGTTTCAGCCAGGCCAACATAATCCTCAAATCCCGAGACCTGGGTTCCATCGTCTGTGACATCAAATTCTCCGAGCTCACCTACCTGGATGCCTTCTGGCGCGACTACACCAATGGTTCCCTGTTGGAGGCGCTCAGAGGCGTCTTCATCACAGACTCACTTAAACAGGCCGTGGGGCATGAGACTATCAAGCTGCTGGTCAATGTGGATGAGGAAGACTACGAGCTGGGCCGACAGAAACTCCTGAGCAACTGGACGATACCGCCACTGACCTGACCCTCTCACTTTTCTCATTTCTTTGGGACTCTGCTCAGCGCCTGCCTCTGGAGTTCACACACTGTGGGGGGTTTCGCCATACCCCTCCTGTCAACTTCCCTCTCCCCTTTATTTAAAGGAAAAAACAAAAAAGAAAATGAAAATAGTGCGTGTCTTCCCCTTCCCCCATCCCCATCTGCCTGTTTCCACGTGCCTGGGCAATGCAGAAAGAGGCAGTCATAACAGCAGTCCGTAAAAGCCACTGTTGAAGTTCTTTAGGGAGTCCATAGGTTTTCTCAGATGTCCTTGGGGCTCGGGAGGACTATTTTTTGTTGGTTTGTTTCGCCGGAGAAACCAAAGGGCCATGTTATAGGAGCTTGCTGTAGAGCTGCGGTTCTCAACCTGTGGGTTATGTTCAATTTGTAACAATGAAAATACATCTTGCATATCAGATACTTACATTATGATTCATAACAGTAGCAAAATTACAGTTATGAAGTAGCAGCGAAAATAATTTTATGGTTGGGGGTCACCACAACATGAGGAACTGTATTAAAGGGTCCAGCATTAGGAAGGTTGAGAACCACTGCTGTAGAGGGTAGGAGTCAGGGCTGCTAGCTATATCATGGGAATTTACCATTGCATTCCATAGCTTACTAAGATTTTTAAGAAACAAAATGAAAAACATTTTTAAAGTTATGACCTTTTCACCTCTTCACATGCTTACTCCTAGTTCCTGGGGCTTTCTTCCCTCTCCCCACCCCCAACCCCTGCAGGGACCGTTGATTAGGACCTATTTTTTCTCAGTCTGAGTTCATTAATTATCTTTTCTGAGCTCCCTTTTAGGGATCAGTGAGAAGGCAGGAAGGATTGGGACAGACTGAGAACCTCTTCTACACAAGTACCTGTGTGTACGGGATTGGGGGAAGGGTTGCTTATAGTATTAGGGATGTATGTGGAATTTTTCCTTCTGCATTTAAATGACAATAAATGTATCCTACAGCCTCTTTTCTCCTCTCGCCCCCCCCCCAAAAAAAACCCCTCATTTCATCCTCACAACAGTCCTGGGAGGTGGGAGCTATTATTATCCCCATTTTACAGTTGAGAATCCTGAAGCAGATAGAGGTTAAGTGATGTGCCCAGCTTCACATAGCTAGTAAGTGTGTAAGGTTGGATTTTACTCTGAGGAGGGGGGGGGAAGGAAGGAAGGAAGGGAGGGAGGAAGGAGGCAGGGAGAGAGGAAGGAAGGAAAGAAGGAAGGAAGGAAGGAAAGAAGGAAGAAAGGAAGGAAAGAAGGAAGGAAGGGAGGGAGGGAGGAAGGAAGGAAGGAGGGAAGGAGAGAGGAAGGAAGGAAGGAAGGAAGGGAGAGGCAGAGAGAAAAAGAAAGAAAAAGAGAAAAGAAAAGAAATTACAGTGTAATTATGATTATCAAGCTTGGTCCCCAAAGAAGAGATATGAAAATTCACATATATCTCTTCTTTGTAGAGGGGTGTGGGGGGGAGGAAGAAAGGAAGGAAGGAAGGGAGAGAGAGAAAAAAGAAAGAGAGAAAGAAAAATGAAGGAAGAAAGAAAGAAA
>JAQQSV010020943.1:0-10886 GCA_028646515.1 Pseudochirops corinnae
TGTCTGTCTGTCTGTATCTATCTATCTATCTATCTATCTATCTATCTATCTATCTATCTATCATCTATCTGAAAAACAAAGTAATTTCAACCAGGAATGGAGGGAGAGGATGGAAAGAATATTCCTCTATTAAGACCTGGGTTATTGTGATATTCATTCCTTCTCTTTCTCCCTTGGTTTTCTCTCCTTTTCTTTTCCCCTTTCCTTCCCCTCCCTCCCCCACCACATCCCCCTCTTTCTCTCCCTCTCTCTCTCTGTGTCTGTCTCTGTCTGTCTGTCTTTCTCTGTCTGTGTCTCTCTGTCCCTCTCTCTTTCTCTCCCCGCCCCTTATAACTCTTATTCTCTTTCCTTCTCTTCCCAAGTAATTTTGGGGAAGTTATCTCACTTGTCTCAGCCTCAGTGTTCACATCTATAAAATGCCAAAGATCCAGTCAGTTGATGTATGGTCCAAGATTGCTTCTAGTTCCAACATTCCACGATCAAGTACGCAGGGTGTACAGAGCATTGTGTTAGGTGCTGGGATCACTGAAACGAAAAGTGACAGCCCCTATTCTCAGGGAGTTTACAGACTTGGGGAGGATAAATGCTCACCCCAAAAGCTGTGATTCAGAGTTAGAACATGAGAAGGGCACAGGAGGGGCTCAACAGGGAAGGACTCTCTTCTAATTCAGGAGATCAGAGAAGACTTCTCAGAGGAGGTGACACCTGCATGATGTCTCCAAAAACATGCTCAGCAAATAGGCAGCACCCATGAGAGAATCCCAGATCTAGAGCTAGAAGAGACCCCACAGGCCACCGAGTCTCATCCTTTCATTGTACAGACAAGAGATGTGAGACCCAGTGAAGTTAAAAAACAGACTGAAGGTGTCCAAGGTGGGATTTGAATTCAGGGCTTCTGGCTATAAATCTTGGCCTTCTTTTGTGACACTGCTGTGGGGGCCATTTATAGAGACTCAAGTGTTTGAACAGTAACTTTTAAAGCCCTTTTGCAGAAACATGTCTGTGGGGAAATGAGCCAGGCAGTCCACAAAGTGCCAGATAGGACTCAGCCAAGGGGAGACAAAAGCTCCATTCAGGTCTCTGGAGAACTAGTGTTGGGAAAGCCAGATTTAGCTCAGAAGATTCTTTCCCTTTGCAGCAACTCCCTGAGGAGCTCATGTGAATGTCCCAGGCCCTCTGCCCCACCTGTTGGATGCAAGCCTCAGCAGTTCAAGGCCCTGTGGCTAGGATGTGGGAGAGCTTGTGTGATCCACACTATTGGCTATGGGCTTAGGACCTTTGTCTACACCAGGGGTGGGGAACACATGTGGCCCTCTAGGTCCTCAAATGTGGTCCTTTGAGTCCAAACTTCACAGAACAAATCCTAGTCTACGCTGTTCTTGTCCCACACTGACACAGGATATTGGTTATTCAACATTTTATTTGGACTTCAGCTTCTTGGGAGCATTGACAGACTTAAGGAATGGTGGAGAACTGATGGTTAGATTTTCAATGTAAGCATTTTTCCCTCGGAAGGCAGGTTGCTGGATGGCAGAGTGGATAGAGTATCTCGCTTGGAGTCAGGAAGACTAATTTTCTTGAATTAAAATTTGACCCTGGGCAAGCCACTTGACCCTGTTTGCCTCAGTTTCCTCATCTATAAAATGATCTGGAGAAGGAAACAGAGAAGTGATCTGGTATCTTTGCCAAGAAAACCACAAATGGGGTCATGGAGAGTTGGATACAACTGAAATAATGGAACAACAACCTCAGAAATCTGCAAATGCTACAAATCAGGACTTGATTAGATTACTTTATCATTTTTCTAGAATTAAGAAAGTGGTAAAGAAACTGTTAAGAATGAGGATAACACTTCAAAGTAGGTCGTGGATATGTGTTGTCCCCCTGGAGAGCTGGTTGTTAAATATTTATCAACATATCACTGCTGCAGTGTCACAAATAAAAGAGAAAGGGAGGATTGATAAGAATAGCTCCTATTTCCAGTCTTTTACAGTTACAAAGCCCTTTCAATGCAATCCAATTCAATTTAATTAAGTAGAGTATCACAGTGAAAAGAGCCTCAAACTTAGAGTCCTCAGATCTGAGTTCAAATCTTAACTTTGTCAGTTAATCTGTGTGATCTCAAGCAAGTCACAACCTCTCTGGGCCTCAGTTCCCTCATCTGTAAAATAAGAGGACTAGGGTAGATGGTCTCTAAGGTCCCACATAGCTCTGTGATCTCTGTGCTGCTAGGAAAAAAATTAAACAATCCTTGTAAACATAAACCAACACAAATAAATCGGAAGTAATTTTGGAGGGAGTGTTGGTTGTGGAAACATCCTAAACTAGAGGAATCAGAAAAAAAGTCTCATAGGAGGTAGTGCTTGAAATTAGCCCTAAAGTGAGCTGAAGGGATGGCGGTCAGGAGGGAGAACTTTCCGGAGCTCAGGCACAGCTTATACAAAGGCTTGGAGGTGGGAAATGAAATGTTGTATCTAGAGAAAATCAAGTAAGCCAGTTTGTCTGCAACGAAGTGTTACAGTTGGGTTGTGAAATAATAATAATCACTAGCACTTACATAGTGCTTTAAGGTTTATAAAACACTACAAATATTATCTCATTGGATCTTCCAAAAAATCCTGGGAGGTAGGTGCGGTTATTATACCCATTTTACAGATGAGGAAACTGAGACAGAAAGAGGTTAAACGACTTGCTTAGGGTCACACAGCTAGCAAGAACCTGAAGCCATATTTGGACTCAGGTTTTCCTGACTCCAGGTCCAAGGTCTTTGTTCACTGGCTGCTCTAAAGACCCCCTAAAGGGCTTGAGGTGCTAGACCATAATGGCTGTACTTTATCCTATAGGTGATAGGGAGCTGTTGGACACTGCCACGAGGGATGTGGTTGGGTCTTTCACATGCATTATCTCACTAGATCCTCACAACAATAGATGGATGCTGGGGGAAGAATAACATTTTCTTCATTTTACAAATAAGGAAACTGAGGCTTGGAGGTTCTACAACTCACCTAAAGGCATGCACAGTAAGTGTCAGGGCCAAAATCTGAGCTCAGAGCCAACAGTGAACCTGCTATTCATTCCAGAAGCTTGTGCTGCCCAGAATAAGAGCGGAGCGTGAAGAGCAACTGACAGACACTGAGGGATCATGGGATATTTAGTAAACATCACTTAGGAAATAGCTGTATTAGGAAATCTCATCAAGTGCTCAATCAATACATCAACATGCATTTATTAATTGCCTACTGTGTGCCAGGCACTATGGTAGGTCCTGGGGATACAAAGACAAAAGTAAAACATCCTTGCCCTTGAGAAGGTTACAATCTAGCTGTGGGCACACACACACACACACACACACACACACACACACACATAGACAAAATAGACACAAGGAAATTTGGGGGTGGCAGGAGGGGCAATATTAGTGAGAATCAGAATTAACCTTAGAATTCTGGGACTTAAACCCTGGCTCCAAGTGGAAGAAAGTGATTTAGATTGTCTAAGCATTATGAAAGACACTGCCTTCCAGGAAAAAAAAAGCCACACACACACACACACACACACACACACACAGAAGGGAGTTTTCACAGAGACAGGAGTGAGCCAAGCATCAGTTGTGAGAACCTTCCAGCAAGGGGGACAGGCAGACTTAGTCATCACTGACTTATGTTCCTTGTCCTCCCACATCCACTTGTCTCAAAGAGCTGTTTTGGGAGAAGGGAATGAAGTCACTCAAAGAACAATAGTGAGTGTATGAAACTTGGAAGAGCTCTCAGCACCTGACTTGTCCAATCCATACCTGAATCCTTTACATCATACCCAACAAGCGATTGGTCTAACCTTTGCTTGAACACCCCCTTTGAGGGGAGCTCCCCTTGCCTGCTGAGCTATCAAGCCCTCACACCTTTGGGCAGTTCTGATCATTAGTAAGTTTTTTTTCTCTCTGACCTATAATGTCCCCTCTTCAACTTCACCTGTTCACTTAGCTCATGCTCTGGGGGCCAAGACAGCCTAAGGTTGGATGTATAGACCTGTGACTCAGCTACTGTAGAGATGATCATGAAACCCATGGGAGCTGAGGAGGTCACCGAGAGAAACAGTTCTGAAAGAGAAGAGAAGAGAATCCAGGAAGGAGCCTTGAGTAATACTTAACAGTTATGGGGTCTGATGCTGATGAAGACCCAGGAAAGAAGAGAGAGAAGGGTTGATCAGAAAGAGAACCAGAAGAGAGTGGTGTCATGAAAATCACCCTCCATATGACAGTCCTTCCAAATACTCCAAAAACAGTTCCCATGTCCCTGTTATGTCCCCACTGAGTTGGAAAGAACACTTGGGTGCTATGAAGGAAAAAAGCAACAACGAGCTTTTAGGTAAGAGTCCAGAGTGTAGATAAATTTTGTGGTCTTTTCTCATAGAAAGAGATATTAAGTTACTTATCAGGTGAAGTCTTGGCACAGAGGCCAGATGACTTCTTGTTGGTAATGTTGTTGGGAGGGATTCCTGCTCAAGTAGGGAATGGATTAGTTGGCTTCTTAGACTAGTGGTAGAACCAAAGGCAAGAAGATCTGAGTTTGAATCCCACCTGGGACACTAGCTAGGTGCTAAAGCAATAGAGCACTGGGCCAGGATTCAGAAAGACCCGAGCTCTAAGCTCTAAGCTCCAATCTAAGCCTCAGATACTTATTAGCAGTGTGACCCTGGGAAAGTCACTTAACCTCAGTTTTCCTCAACCATTAAATGAGGACAATTACAACACCTACATCTCATAGATACTGTGAGGATCAGATATTTGTAAAGAACTTGGCACCGAGCCCAGTGGTTAGTAGGTGTTATATATATGTTTATTCCCTTCTCTAGCTTTATGAAGTGGAACAAGTCACTTAACTTCTCAGGGCCTTGGTTTCTCATTTGTAAAATGCAGTTGTTGGACTAGATGACCTCAGAGGTTCCTTCCAGCTCTGGGTTTATGATCCGTTGGCCTCTAAGGTCTTGAGCTATCTATCCATGGGTCTTTTCCTCCAGATTCAATGATTCTGTGATGTTATAATCCTAGGAAGCTCTCAAGCTGGGACTATGAAGGCAGTGAAGGAGCTATTTGCTAATAAAATTTAGCACTTCACTTAGCACTTTGCAAACACTAGCTTACTAATTAATCATCATCAACACTAATTTCAGTCTTTGGGAAGCCCTGGGTAAGGCAGGTTGACGAGGACACAGTGAAGGGAAGAATGGAGTCCCGAGGGTCAGAGATAGATCTCAGGCTGGGATTCCAGCCTTGGTGGATTCAGGAACCATCTCTCCTTTCCTGGAGCCCTGATGCCCAATACAGCATTAGCAGATTGGAAGGAGAAGAGAGAAATAAGGCACAGCTTCCACCAGAGATTCAAATGGGGGAAGAGATCAAGAGCCACGTGAAGCAGGCATACACCTCCATGGAGGTCAACAGAAGCAAATCTATCTACAGAAATGCTCTTGGTGGTTGTCTTGGATACCAAAAGAACTCTTTCTGAAAATGAAGCTTATCCCCTTTCAAATTAATTGCTTCAAGTTATGGCTTGGACTGGAAAAGCAGATCATGTTTTCAGCATTTGGTAAGAGCTGGACAGAGGGCAATATCATGTTATACATGGAAGTGTCAAAGGGCAGTCACCTCTCTGCCTGGGGTAGAGAGGGGTGGCGGTTATCAGACACCCAAAGGTGTTGAGATGAGGCGATAATGATGTCAAGGAGGCTCAGTCCCTTGGTGGTGGACTAACACCAGCAGGCTTGCAAAGAATCCAGTCAAGAATACTGGATTCAGAGCCAGTGGTCCTGGGTTCACATCCCTACTCTGTTATTCACTGCTGTGTGACCTTGGATAAATCACTTTACCTGTTTCCTCAACTATAAAATACCAAGTGGATCATATGACTTTTAAGATTTTTTCCCACCTCTAAATCTATGATCTAAAAATCTTCCAGAAAGTTTAAATACTGTAGTGAATTATAGAATAAGAAGAGTTTAATTTTCTTAGCACTTTACTAACATTTTTTTGATCCTCAAAACAACCCTTCGAGGGAAGTACTATTATTATCCCATTTTTGAAGATGAAGAAATAAAGGTTCAGAGACATTCACTGACTCGCCCAGGGTCACACAGCCAAGATGATCTGAACTCAGTTTTACCTGATTCCAAATCTGGGATGCTGTTCATTATGTGAAGTAGACAGAGTGTTGTCTGCCTGAGTCTCCTCACCATCTGCTATGGTCTAGCTTTTCCTCAGGCCATCCTCCTCAAAGGTAAGGGTCATTTTTCCTTAAAAGATATTGACATTGTCTTGACTGCTTGGCTAAGCAAAGCCTCCAACCCACAGACCAGCGGCACGATCAACATGGGCTAGCCCTGGGATGTACTAAATCAAGGCTGTATCTCCAGTGAAGAGCAGCTTTGCCAAACACAGGCTGCCCCTCCCTCAGCTCTCTGGACTTATTCTACCATGCCACTGAAACTACTTGGCCTTGGAATCTCACTCCACCCCTGGCACTTCATGCGCTGAAAGTACCCTGAGCCTCTTGATCAGCGGTTCTCAACCTGTGGGTCGTGATCCCTTTGGGGTCGAACGATCCTTTCACAGGGGTCACAGGAGTCACCTAAGACCATCAGAAAACGCAAATTTCCGATGGTCTTAGGAACCAAGACTGGACTCCTCTATCTGTCTCCAGACGGATCCGCCCACATGCAGACATGCCCACATACAACTATTAAAGGGTCATGGCATTAGGAAGGTTGAGAACCATTGCTCTTGATTGACTGGTTCCTCCATTTTAAGAGGGACATTCAGGCCAGCTGTGTCTTCATACCTTTCCAGACTGTGCTTCTGACTCTGGATTTTCTCTACCATGTCCCCACAGCTAGGACCCTCCATCCCTCTTCCCACCCTCCTATCTCTCCTCCCTTGCCCCTGACTCTTCAATCCAGTGACATTGTTCTTCTTATTGTTTCTTGAATATGGTTCTCCATGTCCTGATTCTTGACATTTTCCTTGACTATCACCCATGCCCAGAATGCTCTCCCTCCTCATCTCTTCCTCCCGGCTACCTTCAGGTCCCAACAAATTTCTCACCTTCTCCAAGAAGCCTTTCCTGACCCCTCTTAATGCTAACTCATTCCCTCTATTGACTATGGCCAATTTATTTTGTCTGTAGCTTCTTTGCACATAGCTGTTGTTCTCCCCCATTAGACTGTGATCTCCTTGAGGGTGTTTTTGACCTTTCTTGTATCCTGAATGCTTAGCACAGTGACTAATATATTTGTTGTTGTTCAGTCTTTCAGTCATGTCTGACTAGCACTCTTTGGACTATAACAAGCCAATACTGTCCGTGAAGTTTTCTTTGGCAAGATTCTGGAGTGGTTTGCCATTCCCTTTCCAGTGAATTAAGGCAAACAGAAGTTAAGGACAGGGTCACACAGCTACTAAGTATCTGAGGCTTGATTTGAACTCAGGTCTTCCTGAGCTGCTTCAATACATAGTAGATGCTTAATAGTAGTAGTGTCTGATACGTAGTAAGTGCTCAATCAATGCTTACTGATGTGACTTGACTTGATTGGACATTGCCCTCTGGGTTTAATAAGCATGTCATTTTCTCATCCATCTGGAATGTGGTTCTGTAGAAGACAGAATGGGAATGCAAAAAGTGTTTTCCCTCTATTCTCCTTATCCTGTGGCTCATGAATGCTTGAGCATCCTGCGATAACACTTGCACACTACAGAGCACCTCCCTTTCCCCCCAGCTCATGGGAGCCTGTGTACTGTTAGGAAACTGCAAATTTGATACCTCCACCCTCCAGAGCCACATGACTCCACCCAAAAGTTAACAAGAGTTTCAAGAAAACAATGGTATTAAGTGTCTGCTCCCCTCTTGCCAGGACTGGCCACAGTATCTGATAGGAATTAGGGCTACATTAACATGAAAGTATTGGGACACATCTACGTCCAGTGATATCTGAGTCACTGGATTGAAGAGTTGGAGGTGGGGGAAGAGGGATAAGATGTAAAAAGACTGAAGGCGTAGAAAGAGGTCAGGTTATGAAGGTTTTTGAATACCAAAGAGTAGATTTTATATTTGATACTAGAGGCAAGGAGTCATTGTCACTAGGGGGAATAAGCCTTGCAGTTTTGCATACCTAGATGTTATAAAAATTTAGAGGTAAAGGTTAGGCTTTGGTTGAAAAGCATGCCCAAACCATAATAATAACAGTGAGAACAACAGTAACAATGATTTAAAAATCACATTTATATAGCATTTTATAGCAGCAGAGGATTTTACAGCTATAAATCCTTTAGCCTGGCCTCCTTATTTTCTAAGCAAGGAAACTGAGACCCAAAAACTTGAACCTAGGCCTCCAGACCCTGAATCCAGGGCTCTTTATAAAGGGTTTTCTTTACAACAAAATTGTGAGGTCAGTTGTGAAAGAACAAGTTGTCCCCATTTCATATCTCAGGGAGGTAGGTAAGCAACTGGTTGTTCACAGTCACATATCTAGAAAAGGACAGATCAAGTCCTGGATACCAGATCTTTTGATTCCCAAGGGTAGACTCTATCCACCATTTGGATCCCCAAGGGTAGGCTCTATCCCTTATTTGGATTCCCAAGGGTAGGGTCTATCCCGCATATTTGAGTCTCGATGGGTAGGCTCTATTCACCATTTGGATTCCCAGGGGTAGGCTCTATCCCTCACACCATGTGATGGTGAACATCATGTGCCTCTCAGTCAACAGTGCTTGCTTAAAAGGGATCTAATGGGTGATATGTTCTGTTAATCCTCTAAAATGACTGTTGAGCTTCAGAAATGATTAAATGCTCCCACATTCTGGCAATAGATATTTATGACCACTCCCCTGCTGAAGGCTGTGCCCCAGAGGCTGAGAGATAAGAGGAATGATTCTATTTTACTTTCTAATGATTACTAGGCAAGACCAGAAACTTCCCCACAAATTCGATTTATGTGTCCAGGGAACCTCTCTGAGCCTGGCAACGCTTAGTGAAAGTCTCATCTGAGGACATAACTTATGCCCTTGAATTCTTCTAGGAGCTTGCATGAAAGAAACCCCACTGCAGGAAATGAAGTCTGGGCCCAGGAAAAAGAGCCTGGCCCATCCCATCTCAGGGAAGGGACACTGCAAAGATGCTTGGGGGAACAGATGGGTTAGGAAACCTTCAAAACAAAGCATGAGGCACATGAGGTCACACGCTGGCTCAAAATAACTCAGGACATGGCACAGATGGAAGTGAGCTGCACATCTTGATGGAAACAGGGCCAAACTGATAGGCTGAGTTGTTCCACAGTGCCCGGGACCCAATTCACATCTTCCTCAGGCTCACAGGCGCCTCTATTTTTTTTTTTAAACTTAGGTAGACTCTTTGAAGGAAACCTGGGGGAGTCCGACCCAAAGGTGTTAACTTTTTTTCTTTTAAAATAAAATTTTAGTAGTATGTTTTCTTAAAAACCAAATTACTTACATTTTCCTGTGTATCTATCCTTATGTCCCTTCCCAGGGGAAAATAGGGTAACAAAACTAAGCAGCACACTGAAAAAGTCTGCAGTATTCTGCACTCAGAGTCCACCACCTCTGCATCTGCAGAGAAATAGAGGAAGAGGCCATTTTGTACCTCTTCTTCAAAGCACAAAAACAAAGCAGAAATCAAAGACTGAGAGAGTGTGATGACCAAGCATGGTCTGAGACATATCATGCTTCTGTTTCAGCAGTAACAGGTCCTGGCCGTGGTTTGTCAAGTGGCTCAAGTAAAACCTTTTTGCCAAATAAGGGCTCTTCATGCACAAAGTCACCAATCTCTGCTGCCCACCACTGGCCATCTCTATACTCCACTCACACAAAAATTACCACCCTGGGGAGTGCCCTCTTCACCTTCCATTTAGACTACTACAGGGGACTTCTAACTGGCCTCCCTGTTTCAAATCTCTCCCCACTCCAAACCATCCTCTATACAGGGGTGTCCAATGTGGCCCTCAGGCAGCTTATAGTTGCAACACTCTGGAGGGCAGCCTGAACCAGATCAAAATGTAATTGGGAGACATTTAGTAAAATAAAAATTGTTGTTGTTCAGTTATTTCAATCATGTACGGGGGGGGGCAGAGCCAAGATGGCAGCATAGCAGCAGCAACATATTGCAGCTCTCACATAGCCACCCCAAAATACCCATAAAATAGGACTCTAAACCAATCCTAGAACTCCAAAACGTACACAAAGATACTTCCCACTAAAGTCAGCTCGGCTACGAGGAACCATATCAGCACTGCGAACCAAAACCAGCCTGGCCTGAAGCCACAGCTGTGCCCCGGGGGTGGCTGGACGGGAGGAGCTTCTCTGGTGAGTGGATTAGCACCAGCTGTGAGCAGCTCAGTGGGACATGCGAATTTGGGAGGGAGGAGCAGTCCAGCCGAAAGGCCTCTAGAGCGGAAAAGCAAAAGGCAGAGGTTTTGCACCCACCTCCGCATTGCAGCTTCCTGTCCATGGCCTGCAGACAGCAGGGGGACTAAAAAATTGTTCTGAGGCCAGTGCTCTCCCATTGAGTGGCCTGGATCCGGATCGCCGTCTTGGGCCTCGGTCTTGGAGTCTTCACTATCCAGTCAGCCAGAAGTAAGTAGGAAGGGTCCCAGCACCTTCCTGAGAGCTACGGCAGCTGGGAGGACCCCAGCGATTTGGGACAGAGCTTTCCCTTCTGGAAGCAGAGCCCCACAGAGATTTTTTAAAAAATCACGGTCTGAACAACCATGAGTAAGAATAAGCATAAGAAGCAAAGTAAGAACAGCTCCCAAACCCTAGATTCTTTTTTTGGGGAAAAGAAAGATCATGGGAGAGACAGGGAGGAGGAGAGCGCAGCCAGAGCACC
>JAQQSV010020944.1:0-10886 GCA_028646515.1 Pseudochirops corinnae
TGGAGCATGATGGAAGCCAAGGAAGTCAGAACACAGAGATGAGAAGAGAGTGTTCCAAGTACTTCCAGAAAACAGCTAGTGAAAATGTCTGTAGTAAGGAGGTGGAACTGGAATGTCTTGTTTGAGGAATAGTAAGGAAGCCAGTGCTATTGCAAACATCCATAAAGTAATAAGGGGGTGATGGCTGCATCAGAGGCATATACATATACATCAGAGTACATATGTGAGAGATATTACTGATTAAGTCTTAATAGAGCTGTCCCCAGCCCCAATAGTCTAACTTCATTCTCCAATGAATAGGCCCACTGTACCATACCTAGCCATGCCACTCTCCAAAATCCTGACTTTTTCATATATGTCTCACTGCTCACTAGAACAACAGGTATGTCCACGAACTCATAGTTCTCACAGAAACAACAGGCATGGGAACACAGCCACTACTCTCAGACCCATACCCACAGAAACAAGTATGTCCATACACTCAAACTTGACCATACTATCTATCTTGACCAGACAAGACCACAATAGCCAAATCAGAAGATGGCACCACCAGGATGTACAGCAGGGTGCTTGGCCAGCAAACCGTAGAAGGGGCCCACCCTATGATAGCACCCTTTGATATTATAATATCATGATCATACACAGGTACCCCCTTAAATACCCCCTCTGTATGCATTGTGGATAAATGCACGCTCAGCTCCACTGAGGCTGGGACCCCTCCTTCATTACTTAATCCCTTAACAAACTCCTCTTGCCTTTTTAATATTAATCATATTCCATAGTCTGTGTAAGTTCTGATTGTGTAATCAGCATCATATTCTCTATAAAATTGTATGCCTTGCTTTACCTAAGTTGCTAAATACCTTTAAGGGGTTTAGCCAATTACCAGAGCATGAAACCTCAAAACCATAATAAATCTTTCCAACTGGATTGGAGTCAAGCTGAGTCTTAGAAATTCTTTAGAGATGTCTTGCTGCGACTCTACCTGAACCTCAACATTACAAAAGTAAAAACTGGAAAGCCTTGGCAACAGATTGGATATGGATGAAGTGAGGCAACAGGATTAAGAATGAGGAGTCAAGAATGAAACCAAGGTTGCAAGCCTGGGGGGATAATGGTACCCTGAACAGTAATAGAAAATTTAGGAGGAGGGAAAAATAATGAGTTTAGTTTTGGGCGTGATGAATTTAAAGGTTTATGGGACATCCAGTTCAATGTCCATGGGAAGCTGGAGATGAAAGACAGAAGAAGGTCGGTAGAAAGGAGTGTAGATCGAGAGATATCTCAGTATGGCCAATGCATTAATTTGGTTTGTTTGACTGTGCATATTTCCTTCAGGGGCTTTTTTTTCCCTGGGAGGGGAGAAGGTTAGAATGATAGAAGGTAGATTTTCATTAATTGACAAAAATTAAATTAAAAAGCCATATACAAAACTTGGAAACAAAGGCAAATAAGGGAAGGAAACGAGCATTTTTTTAGAACCTACAACATGCCAGTCAATGTGCTATAAGCTCTTTACAAATATTTCATTTGATCCTCACATAACTGTGAGATAGGTACTATTATGATCTCCATTTTACAGTTGAGGAAACTGAGGCAGATAGATGTTTAAATAATTTGCCCCGGGTCACAGAGCTAGTGTCTGAGGCCTGATCTGAACAAAGTTCTTCCTGACTCCATGCTTGGTGCACTATCCACTGTACCACCTAGCAGAAATACAAAGAACATGGCACAGTGCTATAAAAATAACCACAGGTATGCTAAAGCTCACAACAAATTCAGGTTGGCAATGAATACTAAGGACAATAAAAAAAGGTTTCAGAGGTTTTTAAAATATATTGGAGAAAATAAATTATAAATTTTGCAATGGGCAAGGAAGAAGTAACAGATTTACTCAACTTTTATTTTGCTTTGGTTTTCTCCCACAAAAGCAATCTCCAGGCCACGCCTGTACAACCTGCAGCCCACCAACGGATCTTGGGTGACCCGAATTTTCGAAGGCTGTCCAAAAACCTTTGGCAGGCCTCAGATTGTGCAGGCCTGCTCTAGACTATAAAAGACAAATAGCTAAAAGGAAGTTGAAACTCAAATTAAGTAGCCGTGAGTGCTACCTTTAATTAGTCTGAGTCACCAGGCTCAGAAGGATTAAACAAACTGGCACATATAATTGCTTATGCCATTGTCAATAATCTCTGAAATATTATGGAGAATAAAAGAGGTTCCATAGGAACCTGTTCCATAGAATCTGTACTGGAACTTCTAGTCAAATTCAAGAACGTATGATCAAAGAGATAGCAAATATCTAAAAAGGCAGCAGGGATCACAAAGCAACATATTTAAGACTGCCTAGCTGTTAATTTAGATATTATTCTTAATTATAGTATTCATCCTATATTTACTTGGCACATAAATGGATGCAAAGAAAATATAATCTTTCTTTCCCCTGATCTAATGTCAGTGAATTCAGATATGAGCAATCTCTAAATGATACCAAAATTACAAGGAGTAATCATGATAAGATTTAACTTCACCTGGCATCAGTTACAGGACACAGAGATTAGGTACAAAAAGGACTTCCCCTACTAAGGAGAATGGTCTAGACCAGGGCTTCTTAAACTTTTTCCACTCACAACCCCTTCAGCACCTCCTCTGCACCAACAGGTTCTGACAAATGCCATTAGCCCTGTCCCCAAAAATATAGAGTCGCAAAATAAGCATAGATCTTGGTCAAGGGCACTGCCTTTTGGGGGGATGCTTGAAACTCTACACTCAGTGTTTTGTTACTAGTTAAGGGCAGAGATATGAATTTAAGTCGTAGGTATGAATTTAGGATTTTCTGCCCAAATAATCAGATAATCTATTAAAATCCCTACTTGAAACCTGAAGGAGGCCTGAGGTCTAAAAGGTTAAAACAAGACTGTGAAAGCTCAGTTTGGGAGTGGCTACAGTAAAAAGGTGCAAATAGGACTGCAGTGAACTAATAATAAAGTATGTTACCCACCTTGTGACAGAAAGGTGATGGACTCAAAATGCACAAATAAGACAAACATTTTCAGATATAGCCAATGTGGGAATTTCTTTTGCTTTACTATGCATATTTTTTTTTTCTTTTTTGGAAGGGGGAAGGCAGGGCAGTTGGGGTTAAGTGACTTGCCCAAGGTCACATGGCTAGTAAGTATTAAGTGTCTGAGGTCATATTTGAATTCAGGTCCTCCTGACCCCAGGGTTGGTGCTCTATTCATTGCACCACCTATCTGCCCCAACTATGTGTACTTGTTATGTTTGAGATGAAAAATACCCTTCATCCTTAATTTAGTGAAAAAAATAAACACAGAGATCTCTTAGGATAAGAACAGGCGTTTATTCTCTTCCCTGGGGGGAAGAGGGCGGTCTTCCCCATGACTCATCATGGAGAACAGGCAAGTTACAAAAGACAGTGCAAGAATTTATACTATAATTCCGTCAAGCCCCCTTCCTGACTGTCTCTTCTCTCACTGGTGGAGAGACATACTTCACCAAATTCTTCCCCAAATGGTACAGCAAGAAAAGGCAGGGGAAAGGTCCCACCAAGGCGGTAAAACAGACAAAGGAAGATGAAAGTGATTGACAGCAGCCATGGAAGAGGAAAAGGGAAAGACAATCTCAAACTGCTTGAGAAGTCTTCACTCATTCCGTACAGTTACAAAGGCTATTTCATTTTTTCCCCCAAAACAATGAATGGAAGCATACTTTTTAAAACCACAAAGAAGAGAATAGAAAGGCCTGACAAATAGGAGAGTTTTGATAACAAGTTAAATGTATCATATACTTAAAAAGCAAGATGCACATAATAGAAATCTGCAACTCCATGACCAATCATTTTTTTTCCTATCCTACCATGTATATGAGATTACAGGTTTTACTTGGTCTTTTTAAGTTCAGAAAAAATGATTTTTTTTTTTTCAAATAAAGGGTCTGCTAAGCAAGGGAATCATAGAATACGAACACCATAAAGATGGGTTGCAACAATCAGCTAAGGAGATTCAGAAAGAAGGCCTCAGGAAAACTAGAGAATGACTATTTACCAAGAAAAGTCTCTACTTTGGGGGAGAAAGCTGATTATAGCATTCAGATGTGAAATGATTAAGATCTTATTAGACTGTACAGATACCATAAATAGGCTACTCAACCCCTATCTGCAGGCTCTTCAGGTTCTGGGATTAATTCAGTCCCTTGGCAATGGAAATGTAAGGACTCTTGAGTGCATAGTTTGGCACCTCAGTATCAAGTCAGCCTTTTAGCCTCTCCCATTTTGACCTTCTAAAAATAGTATCCCTGTCTTGGTTTCCATATGTAGCTTTCTAATTCTTGAAGGAAGTGCTCCCCCCCCCCTTTAGCCCCCCTTCTCACCCAATCTTCCCCTGAACTGCCTGCTAAAACATCGAAGTCATCTAATGATGGAACTCCCTGACAGTAACTATCCATCTGTCAGATCTTCCTCACATTACTGCCCTTTGCTCAGACTAGATTCCATATACTACCCCACACTGCTGAGAATCTGAGTTGTAGCCCTGCTAGTAACTCACTCACTCAATAAGCTTTCATTAAACATTTAGTGCCAGGAACTGTGCTAACTGCTGAGGATACAAAGAAAGAAAAAAGAGTCGTCCCTGCTCTTACAGAGCTCACAGTCTAATGGAGATAACATACAAACAACTATATGCAAATGAGATATATAAAAGATGAATCAGAGATAATCAATGTATAATAGCAAATGAATACAACCAAATACCTAAGCCTGCTGAATACGGTAATCCCTGTTGTCATCTCCTCCCATTCCCATAGGATGTTAATTACCTTGATGGTAAGGATTATTTCATTCTATAACTTATGATCCCAGAACCTAGCATAACGCCTCATAATCAGTAGCTATCTAATAAATACTCGTTGATTTTTTGATTGGTACATATTTGACATACACTGCTAAGGATCATTTTCTTTCTTTTTTTTTTTTTTGCTTTTTGGAGGGCAATTGGGGTTAAGTGACTTGCCCAAAGTCACACAGCTAGTAAATGGGTCCAGTATCTGAGGCCAGATTTGAACTCAGGTCCTCCTCACTCCAGGGCCGGTGCTCTATTCACTGGGCCACCTACCCGTCCCCTAAGGATTATTTTCTAGAGATGGCCAATCAAGAGTAAACTTGGTACAATTCACTGTCTAGATGTCACTTATAGCTCTCCTCATTATTTACCTTTCTATAATTCTGATGCCTCCTAGCACATGCAGCAATCCCAACACAAACACCCATATTACAATGATACAAGGGAAAGGAACAAATAGTGCATGTGCCTCAGATGTATCATGTCTCCCTGCCTCAAATGGTTTTTCTACAAGACTAACTTTACTCTCACCAAATCCTTTTTCACATATATACATTAAACCACATCTGGCTTGATCCTGCAACCTTTCCATCATCTAGCTTCTTTACATGCCCTAGCAGAAATGTTCATATAATTAGCAACCATTCAAATAAGTTGTTTCCTTCAGCGTGGCTGGAATAGTGAGGAGCAACCCAAAAGAATTTCCCACAAGCACCTGTGCTCTCTTTTATTCCTTACCCCAGATTATCCCATTGATTTCTGTCCTGTGATTAGACTATCTGAGTTGCCATTTTGACTGACATATTACACCTGGATCCTCAGTTATCTTAAACCTTTCTCTAACATTGTTTGCAATTTGATCAAAGTTTCTACATATGAGAACAAACTTCTATCTTGTCCCTTGAGGAAAACAGTTGATTGTTGGCTGTTTTGATCTGTCTTGATTCCATGTGCTCAGAATCCTTTTGTCTCAGTTCCTCTGATTATTTTGTCAGGATCATGCCCTCTCCCTCAGAAGAAGAACAGTCCCTTAGTCCCTGGCCAGAAGGCTCTGCCTCTTAGGTTAGCCTCCTGGCTAAGCAATGAATGACCTAAACAATGAATACAAAAAGATTTTAAGGAGGCACAGGGAAATCAAAATTGATGTTAAGAAGTCAACATATAGACAAGTATGACACAAAGGGAAAACAAGAGAAGAAACTACACTAATAAAACTACATATTGGTAAGAAGAATAACAGCCAATAGCAATTATAAGAAATCCTGACATTTGTTTCCTATATGCCCTTGAACAAGTCACTGCTGTACTACTCTTTGAGTTTCACTTTCCTCATTTACAAAATGAAAGGGTCAAACTAGATTATATCTAAAATCTTTTCTAGCTCCAAAAATCTATTATCCTGTGAATGGTGACAGAGTATTACCTATCTGTCCTCCAGATGTATGGTTTATTACCCTTGCTGAGGGATAGCGAAGTGACCATATGTTGACGTGACTTAGCTAATCAGGAAGCATGCTGGTTTCCTGGCTTGTGTATCTGAAGCCTGCCAAAATTTATCAAACCTAGCAACTGTTACCCACTTGTGATCTATAGGAATGAGTGACATAGACCAGAAGAAACCTAGGATGTATCTTTGATGACCTTGAATTTTTGGATGGAAAAATGAAGCACTTGGGGGCACAAGTTGTGTGTTCATCTCTTATTCCAGTAGAAGGTTGTGCCTTTGAAGAGGGGGAAAAAAGATGTAAAGAGTAAATAGCTGTTTACATAATGCAGAAGAACAAGATTTGTTTGTTTTGGATCATGTCTTACAACAAAACAATAGGAGGATGGACTTATGAGAACTGGTAAGAATGTATTTGGTGATATATTTGATCAAGAGTACTTTAAACTGATGTTTGAAGATGGGGAGAAAATGCCCCAATGTAACTGTACAACTAGGTAGTTTGTAGGACAATAGAAAATTATATAAAGTACAGTAGTGGATGAGAAGCAGAAATTCTCAGGAATTCAATTCAATTACACAAATATTTGTTAAAAATCTATTATGTGCCAGACATTATGATAGATACTGAGGATACAAAGACAAAAACAACACACCTCTTGTCGTCAAAGAGCTCACATATACTACTGGGAGTGAACAACATGTACACAAATATATAAGGAATATACAGAGTAAATAAAAATTGGATGGAGGTAAGAGAACACTACTTAGGGTAGCAGCTAAGTGGCACAGTGGGTAGAGTATTGGGCCTGAAGTCAGGAGGATTTGAGTTCAAAACACTTACTCAAACACTTACTAACTGTGTGACGTTGGGCAAGTCATTTACCCCTGTTTGCCTCTACTTTCTCATCTGTAAAATGAGCTGGAGAAGGAAATAGCAAAGCACTCTAGTATCTTTGCCAAGAAAATCCCAAATGGAGTCACAGAGAGTTGGACATGACTTAAAGGACTGAACAACAATAACAACATTACCTATGGCTATGTCCAAAGTTCAATTCCTAACATTTTCTAGAAATCTTACAGTTATAGCAGCAAATATTCCTTCTTAACAGTGATCTCATTTTTTGTTGTATAAAAACCCTTTTGTTCACAAATACTTAAACCACAAAAATTAAACAAAGAAGCAAATACATAATGTAAAGTTTTAACACAATTTTCATACCTTATTCTATAGATTATCATAAACTAAGTCATTTCTTTAATTTAATACTAACCTCTTCATCTGTCATGGCTGAGATACTCCTCAAGGATACTTTTTGAGGTGTTCTGGTGTTGTCCAAAATGAAAAATAAAATATTAATATTAAATTTTGAAAAAATAAGCAAACACCACACTGACTACTAAGAAAGGAAATAGAACTGACTCATTCATGAGTACATATTTTTGTACAAAGAAATATATTTGGGATATTTCCAATCAATCCACAAACATTTATTAAGCATTTACTATTTCACAGGCACTGTGCTAAGCACTGAGAATACAAAAAGAGGCAAAGATAATTCCTGCCCTCAAAGAGCTTACTATCTAACGGAATCTTATTCTGTGCATCAGGAGGCATAATGTAAAAGGAAGAATGTATTAGGGAAAAGATAGAGATAGAATATATAGGTGTATCTAAGTAGAGGAGTATCAGTAAAGGTGTGTGTGTGTGTGTGTGTGTGTGTGTGTGTGTGTGTGTGTGTGTGTGTGTGTGTGCAGGTAGGAGAGTTTTATCCCTTCCCACTCGATTCAGTTTGAACATATACCTTATAGCTCCTTCTCTGCTCCTCCTACCACTCCAACTCAAGCTTTAACCAGTTTCTTTCTAAATTCAACCCGAAATTTGATACCTTTTGTCTATCCTTTTACCTGAGTAACTCGGTCTCGAGCCATCTATGGGGTTATGTTCTAAACTCTCCAGTTTAAGTCAATCAAATCAATCACTTGCATTTGCTATTTGAAAGACCATCCATTCCCTATGCAGCAACAATTTTTTAAAAGTACATCTCAGTTTAGTTTTACATGCATGTAGTGGTATTAGACATAACCAAAATATTATGTGTGCCCAAATCACTAGAAATCATGAAGCAATATCAGAGATTAATACCACTGCAACAGAAAATATGGCTGTGATGAATCAGATTACCTAAATAGTCTGGTCTTATGAAATTCTGCTTTTTGCATGAGGACTCAGCACAATTTATAGGAAATCAAAGATCTGGGTTGTTTTTTTGTTTGTTTTTTGTTTGTTTATCTGGACTTTTAATTTCACCAGCATAGGAAATTTCCTGCCAATGCAAATAGGTAATTCACCTGGAACTTGTAGTCCTAGGGAACTGCTTGGAGATTGAGAATTTACGTGATTTCTCCATAGCCATACCTCTAATATGGGTTGGAAACAGAATTTGCATGCAGTTCTTCCTAAAGCTGATTCTTTTACCACTACACCTTGCTGCCTTTCTGAAGAATATAGTTACATATATCTTTTAACTAAACTTGTGTTGTATATAACATTTAATTAATTTCTTTTGGAAGCTCTGCCAAAAATGTTGAATAAATATGACTATTTAGGGCTCATATTTCTAAAAGTTTTCACTACTTCTCTTAGGTAATGTCATTCCTATGAGGAGTCCCAGTTTAAACTATAGATCTGGAAGCTAACTAATTACTCATCTAGACCAACTCCATCATTTACAAATAACGATATCAAAGTCCAAAGGTTAAATCATTTTCCTAAGATCACACAGTTAGCTGACAAACTCTGTGACAGTGTCTCTTATTAAACTTGATTTTCATGCCCATAATGATAACTGGGAGTCCTATCCTCACATTTTCTCATCCTATTTAATAAAACTTTCTTGGGTACCCTATTCCACAATAGCAAAACAGCAAAAACTCTGTGCTACAAGTCAGACTTGAAAGTTTACCATTCCCAAAATATGACCCATACATTCCCTTCCCTTTTAGGATTTCATATAGTTAATTATACCTGGAGTGCACTTCTCTCTCACCTCCCTCTACAGAAATACTGCCTCTTCTTTAAAGCATAGTTCAAATGCTACCTCTTCCATGAAGACTTGGCGTGATCTCCTGAGACATAATCTCTCTATCCTCTAAAGTCCCACGACACTTTCTCTGCATCTTTAATAGTGTCTAATATATTTAATCTTGTATAAGCTTGTATTTATATTGTATGAATTCTTTATATACTTTTATATGTACATGTTTTCTCCCCTGATAACATGTAAGCTCTGTCAGAATAGTTTTATTTTTTTTATTTCCCAGGGGCTAGTTTAGAGACTCACCAGCTTAATAACTGCTTTTGTTGACTGATAATAAAGTTATTTGTTTCTATGTCTTAGGTCCTCTACCAAATCAAAAGCTGTTTGAAAACAAAGACCATAAAAATATTCTAAGTCACTATTGATTAGAGGAAAGCAAATTAAGGGGGGCGGAGCCAAGATGGCAGCATAGCAGCAGCAACATATCGCAGCTCTCACATAGCCACCCCAAAATACCCATGGAATAGGACTCTAAACCAATACTAGAACTCAAAAACGCACACAAAGATACTTCCCACTAAAGTCAGCTCGGCTATGAGGAACCATATCAGCACTGCGAAACCAGCCTGGCCTGAAGCTACTGCCGAGCCCCGGGGGCGGCTGGACGGGAGGAGCAGAGGAGCCTCTCTGGTGAGCAGATTAGCGGCAGCTGCGCACAGAGCTCAGAACTAGGCCAGTGGAGCTTGTGAAGTTGGGAGAGAAAAGCAGTCCGGGCCGAAAGGCCTCCAGAGAGGAAAAGCGAAAGGCAGAGGTTTTGCACCCGCCTTCGCATTGTAGCTTCCCACCTGCGGCCTGCAGACGGCAGGGAGACTGATTGTTCTGAGGCCAGTGCTCTCGCGTTGAGCGGCTTGGATCCGGATGGCCGTCTTGGGCCTCGGTCCTGGAGTCTTCATTATCCAGTGAGCCAGAAGTAAGTAGGAAGGGTCACAGCACCTTCCTGAGAGCTACGGCAGCTGGGAGGACCCCAGCAATTTGGGACAGAGCTTTCCCTTCTGGAAGCAGAGCCCCACAGAGATTTAAAAAAAAAAAATCACCAACTGAACAACCATGAGTAAGAATAAGCAAAAAAGCAAAGAACAGCTCCCAAACCCTAGATTCCTTCTTTGGGGAAAAGAAAGATCATGGGAGAGAGAGGGAGGAGGAGAGGGCACCCAGAGCGCCCCCACCAGGGGCTTCCAATAAACATGAAGAATGCCTTAAAGCTAGAGATGAGCTGAAGAAGGGTTTTGAAAACCAAATAAGAGAAGTGGAAGAAAAATTGGGAAGAGAAATAAGAATGTTGCAGGAAAATCATGAAAAGAGAGTCAGCAGTATGACTGAAGAAATCAACACCCTAAAAAATAGATTAACTCAAATGACAAAAGAGGCCCAAAAAGCCAATGAGGAGAAGAATGTCTTAACAAGTCAACTTTGCCAGATGGAGAAAGAATCTCAAAAGCACTCTAAAGAGAATAATTTCATCAAAATTAGAGTGGAGCAAAT
>JAQQSV010020945.1:0-10886 GCA_028646515.1 Pseudochirops corinnae
TCATTTCTTGAAGCAATTCTTCAGGTTTCATTTTTCATGGTTTCTTTTAAATCTGCATTCTGCTTTCAAGTTAAGCGTTTTTAAACATGCATATATGATTATATATAATATTATCTTTATAATTTTATTCTACAGTTTTCACTTTTCTTTCTCCAGTATTTCTCCAGTAACCAATTGTGTTGTTTCCTCTTTCAGAGGCTCTGCTTTTATGGATAGTGTTTCTGAATCTTTTATCCCTAAATTTGCTGATTTTTTGTTCGATTTACTGATTTATTTTCTTTAAAGGCTATAATTCCTTTTTTTCCCAATAACTCTTTGACTATTCTTCTGAACAATTTCGGAGTATTTTATCTTTGTTCCATTTTTGTTTTAGGATTCTTCAGTTAAAAAATGTACTATTTTTATCTTCCTCAGGGCATTTTTGAGTCAATTGCCTTTGTTTTAAAGAATATGACTATTGAAATAAACTTCAAATGCTTTTTTAAAATTTTCTCTCTTCAGTCATGTTTGTCTTAATAAATCACTTGCTGAGAAATTGTAAGCACATTTATTGCCATTTTTCCCCTTCAGAAAAAACTAGTACTCCTCAGTCTATTCCCCAGCCTTTACTCCCTCTTTTCTATTCTCTGAGAACCCCAGATTTAGGTGAATGTGGCCACTCAGCTCACTGCTATAAGGTAGCTCCAAATGGAACTCTTTGAAATCCTCTCAGTAACTGACTCCCCTCAGTCACTACCTAGGTCTCTACATATTACACATGAAGCTGTGACAGGATAGATCACCAGGGAGCTACTAGAAGGGATGCTCCTAGAAGTTTTTGGAGTTGGTTCCTGACCCTCTGACTCATTTTATTTACTGCCTATTTTATCTTGTGCTATATTAGTCAATTTTCATCAGTACTGTGCTTAGGATCTTTTCATTCCTTCACTTTCTTATCCCCTACACTATAATCTTCTTCATATACACTCCCTTTCCTTCTTGTCTGGCCTCAGGATACTTCAGTTTATGGCTTCCAGCTCACCTGGACAGTATGGCTCACCTAGGAAAGGTACAAAAGTGTTATCTCCAAAACTTGGGTGCCTAAAGGTAGAAGAATCATTATCAGCAAGGGACTACTTAGGAGAAAATAAAGGAAGCTGGAGCTAGGGGGAAGGAGAATGCTATCACAAAAAATGTGTTGTTTTTTTCCCTAACAATTATTTTGTAAACCTGTTCTTTCACTTTTTTCTTCTTGTCCTTACTGAGTTTTCTGAATGTGTAGGCTTTTATAATTATAATGATTTTGCTAAATGCTTTTATTAATGCTAATTACTGATGTTGTGGGGAAAGGAAGCTGCCCTCAGGAAACCTCTTACTCTGGTACCTTCCTAGGATCTTAAACTCCATCAGTTCTATTCCTTGTCTCAGGTTTATTATTTGTTTCCCAAACTTTTCACTTATTTCCTCATTTGGTTCAGGTTAATTTCATTATACTTCAAAGACAATGTTGCTATTATTTCTGCCTTCATTGATCCTCAGCAAAATATTATCTACCATGATGCCCCTCTCTGGTCCCTAGATTTCCTTATAGAACTATATTTTCTTTATATACTATGCTACTCTTACTCTTCTTTTTACCCAATCTGTTTGTTCTAAATAATCTTTTTCCATTTAAAGGATATTTAGGTTATGAGTCTTACTCAATAAAATCTCAGTCATACTTAAGAGAAAAAATTGCCTCCTTTGATTAAACTTTCTAGTTCTTGCTTACTTATTTCTGCACATTTGTTTACTAAAGGGTCTTTTCTTAAAATTTTTTTTCTTATAAATTTCTTTGCCATACATACTGTATTTTAACTACTCTCAGTGATATTTAATTTTCATGAATATAACTTGATAGTTTTATCCTTTCTTTTTTCCTTTTTCAGCAAAAAACCCTTTTTGAGTAGGTTTGTAAGATTTAAGTCAAATTAACATTTCAGCAACATAGTTCACCTTTAGACACAAATAATCCCCTCCTTTCCCCGGGGAAAACTGATCCCAGTTATAGTATTTTCAAATTAGTTCCATGAATTTCCCTTCCATGGTCAACCCTGATATTTCACTGCATTATCAGTGTGACCTATTCCTCTTTCTGACTTAGCTGGCCCTGATGGGATATAGGCATGTACAACACCTTAGTTCAGTTTGAAGAAAGGGAGGAACTCCAGTTGATGGAGAATTGTGTTGTATTCTGAGAATGAGGAATCATATGAACAAAGGCATAGATATTTGAGAGGGAATAATGAGAAATGGGGGTGGGAACTGGTTTATTTTATGTACACAATGGCAAAAGATGAACTGGAGCCAGATATGGAATCTACAAGATTTCTTCATTTGTGGTAGGGTCATAGCGTTCTCCTCTTATTCAGCAGACAATGAAAAGCTACCAAAAGATATGTTTTCTTTTGTTTTTTAGTAAATGAATGATGCAGACAGAGTAATATACGATTAATGCTTTCTAAGAGTAGTATAAGAAAACTGCCTTTGAAGACTGCATAAGTAAAGAAACCCAACGGTCCTCTATGATCAGCAAGTGTTCAGATCTTTCTTTTTCACATCTCACTGCTGATACCTGACTGTCTTCATAAGCATCAGGTCCAAGGCCTAGGGAGGTCTCTTGTCATCTGCCTTTTCCCTCCACTTTCTCTCTCCACTGTCTTCTTCTTTCTTAGGGAAATGATCATCAAGTGAATTCTGAGGCTCAACAGCCATTACTGTTGGGTGTGCTAGTCTACCCTCTGATTGCTAATGAGCTTTGTCTTTCAGTTAAATGCTCTTGTGTTCAAAGTTTTCAGAGATTTCTCTTACTGCCAATTCTCAATCTGTCATATCCACCCACATAAACTGTACTATTTTCATACTCCTAATATAGTGAGCACTGGCCTTAAATCAGGTTAGACCCAAGTTCAAATTCATTTGATACTTCTTGGCCATTTGACTCTAAGCAAGTCATTTGTCCTGTTTAACAGTTTTTTCACATGTGAACTAGAGATAAAGCACTTAATGCAAATCCTGCAACATAATAGGAACTTAACAAATCCTTGTTCCCTCTGTTTTCTAAACCTTCCAATATGTTCACTAGAATCCCCATATTATTTTTAGCAAGCTGTGGTAAGTTAAACTTAACAAAAGGACAAACTAAAGCAATTCTCTAAGCAAGAGAACAGTTTACTAAGAAATTTAATGAATTAAAAAATAATAGGATGCTGAACTTATTAATAAATAGACCTCTGGCTTCCCTTCATTTGTGTCAGAATATCTGGATTGAAGGCCAGCAGGACTTCTTAAACCTAGATATGTCTTCCTCCTGATTGGCCTGACAGTATATCATTTGAATCTGAACTGGCAAAAGCAAAGCTATGGAGCTGTGTATATTTTAATAAGGAGGTGGGTTAATAGTTCTCAGGCCCTCCCAATTACTTCATTTTTGGGAGGGAAGGGAAAAGGACTAATCCTCAAGTGAAAGGATTAGTCTACACTAGGGAAAGACAGCTGGCCTTCAGTTGTGCCTGATTATGCCTCTCTCTGACACTTAAGGAATACTAATTGCTTTATGAGACCCAGCTACCTCTAGGAATCTTCACTTGAAAAACTAAACCACCCCAATCAATATCAACCTGGCTTGGTATAAGCAGGGGAAAGGGACATGTGCCCTGGAGAGGGCCTAGCTCAAGCTGGCTTTTGTAAACTGAAGTGAGGATCCCACTTGGGAGGGGCCCAGCTGAAGCTGTTATCAATAGATGTCTTGGAGGGTGGGGGTGATCTCATTCCTGGATCACACACTTCAGAAACTGCCTGCCCTTGAGATGTAGGGTCTGGCAAAAATGAGGGGAAAAAAGGATTACATAATAATACAAGTTATTAAATAATACAGCATAATATTAATTTTCCTCAGTTATGTTGTAATTTTGTATCATTCCTTTTATCAGTCATACTTCCATCTCTACAATTACAGAAATTTGTCCCCCCTTCTCCCACCCAAGAAGCAACTTTATCCTTAACCAATCTCTCCAGTACCAGATGGATGTTCACTCATACCGCTCAGTATGGTGGGGCAGAATAAGGAGTAGGAATTTTTTTTTATTCCTTACTACTACTTCCAGGTTTACCGCCACCACCATCACCACTATCACTCAGCAACTTCTCCTTTGATGTTCACTCAATGAGATATGATATCATATGCAAATCCTGATGACTGCTTTCTATTGATTCTCTGGTCATTCTGCATCCTTTCTCAGACAGTTTGTTCAATACCTTCCTGAGTCCATTTTCTACAGGTAGGTGGCACAATAGAGAGAGTGCTTGGCCTAGAGTCAGGAAGACTTGAGTTCAAATATGACCTCAGTCACTTATTAATTGTGTGACCTTGGACAGGTCATTTAACCTCTCTTGGAATTTCCTCAACTGTAAGATGGGGATAAAAATAGCATCTACAAAATTTTCATCAGAATAAAAGGAGATAATATTTCTCAAATACTTGGCAAAAGGTAAAACAAATATAAATAAACATACATGTACATATTTAATTAGTATTCTTTTGGTTCCACTTCACAACAGTCTTTACGTTTATCTTCTTTCAGTCTACATGTTGATATCACTTCAAATTATTTCACCCCTCAGTTCCATAATCTCATTAACTCCTAAGACCTATACCTTAACTCTACCTTAGCCATACACAGAAATCATCATGACCTCATCTTTTCAACAGAAAATATTCTGACTCTGTAATCCATAATTCTGAAGTTACTCTGTCTGACCCCAATCTTCTATCTTGTCATCTCTTTCTCTGTCTCACTGTCTCCTCAAACCTTACTTTGTCCTCACTGTAAAAAAAAGTTACAACCTCCAACTGCCTTAGTTTCCTCATCAGTAAAAACTGGATCATGATAATAATATCTGCTTCTCAGGGTTGTTGTGAGAATGAAATGAGATCATGTTTCTAAGTCACTTCATAAATCTTAAAGTATTATGCAAACTCTTTACTTTGTTGTTATATAACACCTCTCCACTTTCTCAGGTAATTTCCCCCTGCATCTGTGTTATTTTCCTCACTCAAAAATCTTGATTTAACAGTAAATCAGGTCAATATGACACTGTTCCCTGTTCTTGAGTCCCTTTCCCCATTTTCCCGTCATCCTCATTCCTTTCCAAACCCCAGCCTTGCAAATTTCCAAAGTTTGCCTTCTCTATTCCTATCAGTGTACTATTGCTGAATGCCACATCTTGAGACTATCACTATTGTGTGTTACTCTTTTTTTTTTCTTTTTTGATTAACTCTTTTGCATTCCCTACAGTGTCTCCTCAAGTCATTCAGCTCTTCTTTCCTTTCAGCAGAGGATCTCAGTTCATATTTTATGGAAAAAAGTAGGCATCAATGGCAAACCACTTCTTGGCAATTATGTATCTCAAATTCTCTCCACATAATTCTCCATTTTCCCCTCCTTTCCTCTACTTCTCATTTCTGTGCTGTCTTTTATCTTGACCCTTACCATTTTCTCTAGAAGCCTGCCCCATTGTTCATCACCTTCCCCTCCCTAATTTTCCATCTCTCTTCAATATTTTGTTTTTTCCCTGAAGTTTACAATCATGTCCAGATCTACTTCATCCTTAAACAGCCTCCACCTTCCCCTGTTATTTCTTCAGATATTATCGTGACACATTTTTCTTTCACAATAAAACTCTCAAAAAAACTAACTACACAAACTGATTCTTATTTTTCACTTCGAAATGTTTTTAAATTCCTTGAAATACTTATTTTCACTCAATTTCACCACTTGATTAAACCTGCCCTCTGCAAGTTCACTAAATGATTAATTTATTACTTAATTCAATGACCTTTTCTCAAATCCCAAGTCCCAAATCTTCGTAAAGTCTAGGTTCTGCTTGACACTGTTGACTGTTCATCTTTTGGATACTTTAATTTACCTGTATTTTCATGACATTTTTCTTACCTGTTTCTAACCTCAGGATTCTGTAAGTCATTTATTTATTTATTTTAATGAACTGACACAGTGGAATATATCTAAATCAAGAAATCAAGGAAAAAATGCTTATGAAGTATTAAAAAAAAAAAGAAAAATGAATCTGCCATGATTTTTGCCTGTAAATAGTTGTTAAAATTTCTCGTACTTAAAACTTTATACTTTGTTGGCTTTTGTGGAAACTAGATACAGCTGACAAATTTTGGAGGTGTTCATTCAGTGAATCAAAAAACATTTATGAAGTACCTACTGTGTGCCAAATAATCTTCTAAGTGCATATTATATTTAAATTCCAAAGAAAAGTAGCTCTTTAGAAAAGTAAATGCAGCACTTGAAAAGCCTTTTAGTGAGACGGTGAAGGAGACCATGAATAGATTTTCTTTTTCAATTCACTGTAACATCAAAAGCTACAGAATTATTAACCTGGAAATTCCCACAAATGGGACTGATGGTTGTGTGGTCAGTTTGGGTCAATTTGTTAGAAGGAGAGGGAAGAAAATCACAAAAAGAAGCAAAGCCTAAGTAGAATTGTATGTTATTGTTGAAGATCTTTTATGTAATTATCAATTGAGAAAATATATTTATTAACTCTCATTTGTAGTAAGATTCTGAATAAGTCCACAAACTTGTGAAAATTTTGTCACTAAATTCAACCATGCAACTCTGAATTCAGTAAGTAATTATCAAGTGTCTACTACATGCCAGAAATAATGCTTGTTCCTGGGGATATAAAGACTCAATTAAAACAGATCTTGCTGTTAGGTAACTTATATCTGGATCTCATAATTATTTTCCAACAGTAATAAACTAATTTGGTTCTGAACACTCTTTTTTAAAATAAATAAGTGGCATATACAAGACAAAGAAAAAATGAATTCTATAATCAAATAATCAATAAGACTGAGAACATAGATTACTATAATGCCAATCATATCAGCACACCTGAAGACTGCTGCTGTGAATAATTTTAAGGCTTTAATTGTATGGTATAATGAACTCTCTATTCATTCAGCAACAAATTAAACAGTGTTCAGTAAAGCATAACATTCATTGCAATATCCTTAAGCAAAACATATCATCAGTCTATCTATATCTATCTTTATCTATCTATCTGCCTATCTATCTATCTCATAACACGTGGTATATCATATGGCACATGAATATATCATTACAGTCAGTAACATTCCCTAAAATACTTGTTTATACAAATAGGGGGTCCTAGGCTAGGGTATCCCATAGCACAACACATTACACAGTATTATATGTCATTTCATTCTCCAAATAAAGGGATCACAGGCTAGGGTCTCCCCTAGCACAACACATCCTAAGGGATAGAAGAAAATACAAACACCATCCACTCCCAGGTCACACAGTATCTCACAATTTCCTCAATCAATACACAATATCCAAGTAAAGTCCTCTCTCTCATCTTGACTCAAGGCTGACTCCAAACCCCATGGCTCTTCTCTGTGGGCTGACAGCTGCTGACTGTTGCCTACATTCACATGTAGGCAGCTCTCTGCTCCTACTCCATATCTCACCTCACAGGGACTACTCTACTCCAAGGTCCTGTCACAGCTTCTATTTCTAGGAAACAAAGCTTAACAGGGTTACAATAATATTTATACACATTACCAGCACCATCATCTCAATTCACTTTAATAGCTCTTAAAAGAGGGTTAAGATAAGCCTCATTTCCGTGGGTGAATCTTCAGCTCAATTCACTCATAAAAATCAACAGATAGGTCTTTTGTCTGAGAAATTAACAGATTAACAGACAGAACTTCTGTCTGAGGAATTAATACAGACCAACAGAGTGTCAACATCACAAACATTCTTCTGTTAGGCCTCACCACAAGAAAGTTCCCCTAGCCTGCCCATGCTAGCTTCTCTCTCAGCTCTGCTTCTCATTTTACTGTCTTCTCCCTCCAAGGACTACAGTATATATGGTTTCCAATAAAAGACTCTTGATTCACTCAATGACTCTTTATCCCATCAAAGGCAAGACTCAAACAAAAGCACTTGACTGACTAAAACTCAATCCAGAAAAACAACAAAAAAATCCTACTTTGCTTGCTATTAGAATTACCTGGCAAAGACTCCTTCCCTCCATTTGAAATAGATTTTTGGGAAAACTGGAAAACAATCCATTAGTTTTTGATAAACATCTTACACCATATACCACAATAAACTCAAAATAGAAATAGAGTAAATTCTTAACCAAACAAAAAATGGCATCTATCTAGAAGACAAAATGTGTATTTTTTTCCTTTGTGTAACGTACTCTTGGGGACCAATCTCCCAACTTATAGAACCACTAATAGCTTGAATTCCCAGTAGAGTGGCTTTTATGACTTCCAGAGTTCTAGTAATAAATATGTGAATGATTGTCCTCCAAAATGCTAGCTCACAAACCCTCACCAGTGTGCTTCCTCATAACAATCAGCCAGTAGACTCAAATAGTTCATTGGCAGAGACATTTACTTAAATATCATAGAAAGAAGAGTTTTACAAAGCATTTTCTACAACATAAGGGTCACACTCTCCCACTAATACATTCAGAGTTGAGGAGAGAGGCAGAATAAGAATGACCCTAAAGCACTATAGTGGAGACAAATGTATAAGGGGAACATACATGGTCAAAGTAACATAACACTAAAACTTTGATATTCTTACTTTAGAGATTTTTTAAAAATCTAGAGTTGTTCTGCTATTTAGTTCTCTTGACAGCATGAGGCATCACTATCCTGAATTACAAGCTCTCTCTTCCTAGAGTACAATCTTACATAAAAAAGCTGACCTTTTATTGCACTGGATCAAACGGATCATTTAGTGATTGTGCTGGATCTTCACCAGAGTTTCAATGCTGCTGGATTGAACTGGGCTGGACATTTGGTGAATGTATTGACATTTTACCAGTCTATGCTGATGCTGGAGTGGATCATGCACTTCTTCTGCTGTGGGCTAAGCAGGTTCATGGCGGTGGCTGCCAGATGGTGTTAGGCAGCCTTCTCTGCCATTGGACAGTAACTTCAGGCTGTGCCAGGAAGGGTGCTTAGCAGCTAGATTCTTCTTAAGATGTGGTACCTCTGCTAGATGGGTTGATCTCTGGTCTTGCTCTTCAGTAAGCCCCTACAGTCTTCAGGTGCTATGTTAACATGCTCTTTTCAACTGGAATGGTAACAAAACTTTTTTAAACTGGGGTGATAGACCTCAGCTCAGGACAGGCAGAATATTTTTCCCTTCAAATCTCTTGCAGCTTCAGTTCTGAAACTGTCACCTATAAGAAGAGGATGGTAGAAGGTTTGCTTTTCTTTTTAATCAGTTCTTCCTTTCTCTTCCTTTCAATCCCTTAGAAAAATCATTTTATGTTGCTTTAGAGTAATTTGTTTCAGTTCAATCATTTTCATCTCCTATATTCCTTGGACAGTCTTATATAGATGAATGCCTAGGAACAAAAATAAAATGCTGTCTGTGCTTGGGATTCAAGTTCATTGTCTTGCTGGTATCTGAATATTAAAGAGGGTCTACTTTGCATCTAAAGGCTTTCTCCTTTACATTTTACTGTCTCATCATTTAATGAATTCTCAGCATGTCACTTTTCTTACACAAGTGTAATTAAGACAGTTAATAGCCGATTTGGGAAAATCCTTTGTATCAAATATCTCTTACAAGAATCTAATATCCTTCATATATTTCTTTGCATGTTGTCTCTTCCATTAGATTGTAAGCTCCTAGAAATCAGGAACTGTAATTTGTCTCTTTTTGTACCTTGAGTGCTTAGCACAGTGTTTGACACATAGTAGATTCTTAATACATGTTATTGATTGATTGGAAAGAATAAGAGCAAAACAATAAAAACTGAATTCCATGAAAATATGATCAAGTTTGGCCCCAGAGTAAAGGTATGAGAGGATCCTTCCCTGCCTTCTTTGCAAAAATGGGGGACTATTGTCATCAAACACTAACATATAATGTCAGACATTTTTTGACATATTGATTCATATATTTCATCTTTTATCCTTTAAGATATCATATTCCAGTACTTTTTCTTCTTTATAGAAGTGTTGCTGCCAGACATTGCTATCCTGGCTGTGATTTCTTGGTTCTTGAATTCTTTTTCCCTTGGCTGCTTAAAATATTTTTCCTTTGAATTGAATTGGAATTCCAAAATCTATTAGATTTTGTCTTTGACATTCCTGAGAGTTTCAGTTTTGTGTTTCTTTTAAAAACTGATTGGCACATTCTATTTTCACTTTTTCCTCTGATTCTAATAAAGTTATATGATTTTCATTGATATTTTCTTGGAAAAGAGTGTAATAAGGATTAGTATTAGTCTTTTCACCATAATTTCATTAGAATCTGATCATTCTTTAGCTATCTTCCCTTCTGCTGTTTCCCAGGTTGGTTATTTTTGATATATATTTTTTAAACAGTCTAAGTCATTTTAAGGATCATCTAGGTGGTGGGGTAAATTGGACTTTCCAGGACAACCTTGTCAGGAATGCCTGAGTTCACATCTGGTTTTTAGGAGCTTGTCAATTTGTGATCCTAGGCAAATCATTTGTGTACTTCAGCCTCAGTTTCCTCATCTGTTAAAGGAGAACACTAATAGCACCTTCATCCTAAGGTCATGGTTAGGATACAGTGTGATACTATTTGTAAAACTCTTTGCAAGTCTTAATGTGCTAAATGATAACTATTTTTATTAATTTATTCTTTTTCCAAATTCTTTCCTCCAGAGCCTTTTTTTTACTACCACTTGTAACAGCAAGCACCCTAGCATGCCTAGGGCGGCTACTAGCACAGGTTCTTAGATCTGCTTTTCTAAAGGAAAGCAACTCAAAATGGGTTAACAATCTTACTTTAATCAAACATATCATT
>JAQQSV010020946.1:0-10886 GCA_028646515.1 Pseudochirops corinnae
AATAGCATCTTGATTTCTCATGAAGTCATTTGCTTCCATTTGCTCCACTCTAATTCTGAAGGAATTATTCTCTTCAGAAAGCTTTTGAGAGTCTTTTTCCATCTGGGAAATTTGACTTTTTAAAGAATTCTTCTCCTCATTGCCTTTTTGGGCCTCCTTTGCCATTTGAGTTAGTCTATTTTTTAAGGTATTATTTTCTTCAGTTAGGTTGTTGACTCTTTTTATCACGATTTTCTTCCATCATTCTCATTTCTCTGTCCAATTTTTCCTCCACTTGCCTTATTTGGTTTTCAAATTCCTTTTTAAGCTCCTCTATGGCCTCTATCCAGTTCGTAGTTTTCTTGGAAGCTTTTGGCATGGGAGTTTTGACTATGTTGTCTTCCTTCTGTTCCATGCTTTGGTCCTTTTTGTCCCCAAAAAAGGAATCTAAAGTTGGTTTGCTGGGCTTGCTTTGCTTCCTTTGCCTGCTGATGTTGCCAGTCAATTACTTGGCTTTTGGGTTGCAAAGGCAACTTCCAAGGTTTGGATTACCAGCATAGTAAACCCCATTTATTCAGCAAACATTTACAAAACAGAGAAAGTCAAAATGCAGTGTAACTTGGTCCTTTAGCAAGTAAGTTCTCAATTCAATTCAGGCACTACTTCACCCCTAGACAGTACATTCATTTAGTCAGTCAAAGTCTCTCCTCTGAAATGGAGATTGGTCTCCAACCATAAACAAAGTACATTCATTTGGTCAATCACAGAGCACAAAAAAATAAAAAACTCAAAAGCTTCCCACCCCTGAATCTCAAAAGGGGCAGGAGAACACAAAAGGCCGCCCACCTTTAAGTTACAAGGTTAAACTCAGCATTGAAACCCCAAGGAAAGGTCCTTCTTTCATCTTCACTAGAGACAAGCCCTCAGCAATCTCAGTTCCTGGGGAGACAAGGCTCAACAAAGCCATAGCCAGTGTCCTCATCAAGTCACTCTCTGCTGTATAATAGTCTCAGAACCCCTGAAAACATCAGGAAGGCCCTCTTCCAAGATTTCTGTGCAGGTACCACAAGAAAATCCACCTTCAGGGCTTCTGAACCAACAACCAGCTTCCAGGACCTCTACAACAGCAGCACTGTCCTTCACCATCAGGTGAATCTGGCAAAACAACATCAAAACAGACAAAATACCAGCATCACAGCCATGCCTCTTCAGTCCTTGGCAGTTCTCAAATGTCCTGGGCAGCTCCAATGGGCTCTCAGCAGTCTTTCTCTCAGCAACTCAGGCTCCACGATGCTGGATGCTGCTCTCCAACAGTCTTTCTGGCCTTCTCTAGGTTTGGGCCTCTCTCCCAAATCACGGCTCCTCCCAGTTCAGTCCTCCCTCTTCATGTCAACAAATCCATCCCACAAGTGGGATTCACAAGCTCTGGGTTTTAACACTCAACCCAAAAACCAAGCCAATACAGGGGCATCTTCAAATTCCATTAACAATACAAGTAGTAAAACTCTGCTTTCAGAGGGGAGATCTCTGTCCGAAATCGCTGGAGTTTTCGCATCTGCATCACTCAAATAGCTTGTCTTTTGATCTGCATTCAGACTGTTTGGATAACATTTTCTCTGGATGTGGATAGCATTTTCCATCATAAGCCTTTTGTAATTGTCTTAGAACCTTACATTGCTGAGAACCAAGTCTATCAAAGTCAGTTATCACACAGTCTTGCTATAACTGTGTACAATGTTCTCATGGTTCTTCTCCCCTCACTCACTGTCAGTTCATATAAGTCTTTCCAGGTTTTTCTGAAGGCTGCCTGCTCATCATTTTTTATAAAATGATAGTATTTCATTATATTCATATGTCACAACTTGTTTAGTCATTCCCCAGGTGATGGGCATCCACTCAATTTCCATTTCTTTGCCACCACAAAAAGAGTTGCTATAAATATTTTTTACAAGTGGGTTCTTTCCCCATTTTTATGATCTCTTTGGGATATAGCTCTAAAAGTGTCATTGCAGGGTCAAAGGGTACACACGTTTTTTAGCCCTTTGAGCACAGTTCCAAATTGCTCTCCAAAATGGTTGGATCAGTTTGCAACTCCACCAACAATGCATTAGTGTTCCAATTTCTCACATCTTCTGCAGCATTTATAATTTTCCTCATTTGTCATGTTAGCAGATCTGATGGGTGTGATGTGGTGCCTAAGAGAGTTTTGATTTGCATTTTTCTAATTGCTAGTGATTTAGAATATTTTTATATGGCTATAATGAAAAAATGTTCATATCCTTTGATCATTTATCAATTGGCGCAGGACATGTATTCTTACAAATTTGACTCAGTTCTCTATATATCTTAGAAATGAGTCCTTTATCAGAGAGACTGGTTGTAAAACTTCATTCCCAGTTTTCAGTTTTCCCTTCTAATCTTGGTTGCATTGGCTTTGTTTGCATAAAACCTTTTCAATTTAATGTAATCAAAATTATCCATTTTGTATTTCATAATATTCTATATGTTTTGTTCATTTTTTGGCTTTTTGTTTTTTGCAGTGCACTCATATTGGTTAATTTGTTGTCTAGATCTCTACTTCTGAATATGATTAAAAAGGACTGACATTCTGAAGGACAGTATAGATTTCATCCTTCAATTTTCAATTAAACTTTTTAACGACTAAAATCTATATACAGAATTAAAACCAAAATTTAGGAATTATTAAACACTAAGAATCACTTCAGCTATGTAAAACAAACAAAATGTGAAATGTGAGCCATCTTCTTTGGTGTTATAATGACTCACATAGTACAATAGCACTTTTCAAAGATCTTTCCAGACAAAGCTCTGTGATGGAGAAATGGCCTCAGAGAGAGATCAGTGACTTCTCCAAAGGGATCAAATTCAGTCTGGTCATTTTTTATTCTTGTCCCAATCCCTGTGATCCCATTTAGAGTTTTCCTGGCAAAGGCACTAGAGTGGTTTTCCATTTCTTTGTTCAGTTCATTTTATAGATGAGGAAACTGAGGTAAACAGGGCTAAGTGACTTTCCCAGCATCACACAGCTAATAAGTATCTGAGACTAGATTTGAAATCAGGAAGATGAGTCTTCCTGTTTCCAGGCCTGGCACTCTATATTTTTTACCACCTACCTGTCCCTATGACTACAACAAAATAAATTGTTAATTTAAATTGAATAGCAACTACACAGCAATTAAAAATGAATGTCCAGTATTACAAAGAACAAGAATGTCCTCAAAGAAGAAATATGTAAAGACCCTCCCTTCCCATCTAACTTCTTTGCAGAGTAGAGGACTACAGATACGGTATATTATTTTCAGACTTTTGTATGGCATTGTTTGGTTTTGCTGATTTTTTTCTCATCTTCCTTTTTTCTCTTTAAAATCATAATTTGAGATTGCTCTCTGGGAGGGAAGAGAAGAAATGCTGGAAGAAATTCTGGTAGTATAAAACAAAATTAATAAAAATTTATTTTGAATATAAATCCAACCTCCAAGCCCATTTGCATAACTCTCTTCATTGATGAATATTATTTAATGTTTCATATTTTTGTGAGTGGCAGAGTTGGCAAGAACTTGGGAGTGAAGGTGAATCTTGTCTTCCAGGTTCAAGAAAGGAGACATGAGGTGCTAGACTTGGTTCAGGTCTCTGAAGAACGAGAACAAATGGGATGAAGTCAACATGTAGAGCAGCCAGCCCTCTTGATCATGTTCATATTCCCAGATTGCTACACTAGAGACTTTGGAGAATTTTCCTTAGATAGATCTGACATTCTCTTGTTGAGCTGAGTTGTCTTGCTCTCAGTGGGAGCATATTTCTTCTTCTAATTCTGATCTTTGTTGGAGTAATGGGTTTATTTGTTATGGATATTCATTGTTGAACTAGCATTTGAGTTTTAAATGTTCTCCCTCTTCCTCCCCTCCTCTGTCCACAAGATTGCATGCAATTTGATATAGGTTGTACATATATATTCATATCAAACATATTTTCATATTAGTCATGTTGTAAAGAATTAGAACCAATGGGAGTAACCGTGATAGAAGAAACAAAACAGCAACAGCAACAACAGAAAAGAGCAAAGACTGTGCTTCAATCCACATTCAGACACCGTGGTTCTTTCTCTGGGTGTAGGCGACATCTTCCAACGTGAGACTTTGAGTTATCTAAGTTATGATTTCTAACAGGTCACCATGTTTGGCTTTCCAAAACCTATCACAGAGTTTAAGTTTTTATGCCTTTTCACTTAAAACTATATTTTAGGCTTTTCCCCAACGGGGATCCCACATGGCCTTCACCAAGCGTGTATGTTTCGTTCTTTTTTTTAAGTGCGTCTCTTCTCTGCCAGCCTCGAGCCAAGATGAAAGGACCTCTCCTTGGATACTTAGTGCTGATTGACAAGATCACGATTTACTGTGACCTAGGGGTGGGAGAACTTTGTACTTTTTGCTCATTAAGGATGATTGAGTTAAGGGTGATTGGATGCTGGTCACCAAACAAGAAGAAAGGAGACTTTTTGACTGATGAGATTAAGACAATGTGAACAAGGGGTGGGAGACCTTTGTACTTTGTATCCTGATTGATATCTTTTTAAAAAAAACTATGTGGCCATTTTAGTGATAAGTTGTTATGTTATATCATTGTGAATGTTTTACTTTAGTTTACTGCTGCATAAATAGAAAGTTCACTATAGTATGTGATCAGAACCTTAAAACTATTCAAAGCATCAGTCCTCTGGAAAGCTGCTTGTGCTTGGCTTAACAAATATTTACATGTACTTGGGAAATCTTTTATGAAATAAATAAAAATATATTTTTAAAAAAGGAAAGACTAGCTCTAGAATCAGAAAACCTGGGTTTAAATCCTTTGATGCTTTTTATCTGGATGACCTTATCCTTTCTGAGAGTCAGGTTCCTCATCTGTAAAAATAAGGAGGTTAGAACTTTCCTAGTCAATAAACTCCTGTGATTTCCTAGTGACTCTAGCATTAAATATCTTTTCACTTTTATTTCAGACTTTTAAAATGTCTCCTTTTGTGTATTTTATAATATGTATAAAATTAGTACAGTAGTATGCATATATAATTCATAAATAAGCACACATACATACTGGGGTGATTCTCAAAAAAATTTTATTGATAGAAGTGTGAGATGAAGCAAGTCTAGAGACTGTTAGACTAGAAAGCAGCAGTGATGATTGGAAGCATCTGGAAAGATGGATTGGGTGTAATCAGTTAGTGCTCTCAATTTATGCTAAAACAGTAATGAGGTAAACTGTATTTGTGAATTGTTTTCACTCTATATCAGTTGTCTCCTAAAATTCCCTCACACTGCAGTTAAGTTCAGCTAGCCATATAAGGGAGTAGAGGGAACTAGGACAGCAAGTGGTTCATTGTGGTCATTGAGTGTACAATATTGACTCCATTATGTGACTCATTTCTGGAGTGAGCTCAGTTCCTACTCTCTTTCTTTCTTTCTTTCTCTTCTTTTTTTTTTTTTTTTTTGCTTTTTGAAGACGGGAGGAAAGGGCAATTGGGATTAAGTGACTTGCCCAAGGCCACACAGCTAGTTAAGTGTTATATGTCTGAGGCTGGATTTGAACTCAGGTCCTCTTGACTCCAGGGCCAGTGCTCTATTCACTGAACCACCTAGCTGCCCCTCCCTTTCTATTTCTGTTCAATTACATGTTTATTCTAACTTTTGTCTTGTGAGAAAACTTTGTTCAGTTATGGAAATTTGGAGCACACCTTATCTTTTTGTTTGAACCTAGATCTGCAGGACTAGGAAGCTGGACCACCTTTCCCTGCTGTTTAGAAACCCTTAATTAAGGACTCAGGTTATGCTGACCAAAACATTGATGCAAGGAATTTTCTCACAATTGTACATCTCAAGAAACCCATATGTCTTATCTGAAAACTGGCCCCATACTAATCAACCAACTATTCTTTCCATGTTATTTTGATTATATACAGACTCTTGGGGGAAATGGGATACCTCTTTTTCTGATTTCAGGGAATAATGCTTGTTTGCTCTACCCCTTCTAAACTTGGAAAACTGTGGTGGACCAAGTTAGTGGAACCTGCCTTCTGTGGCAGAGCTGAGAAAATGTGGGAAGCCCTGCTGCCCTTCACCTGAGGAGGCTTATTCAGCCATCAGGGTCAGAGTCTCACTAGCCTGTGGTCCTCAACAGAAAGTCCCTAATCTTTCCTTCAATTAGAAATCAGATTACTGTAATAGTAATGAAATTTGAAGATTCTTTTGTATTGCTAAGCTAAGAGGTACTTAGCACCTAGTTTCAAATTAAGCCTTTGTTAAAGAAACAGAAGGTATGAACTCCTGTTAGTGACATAACCGGAAGGGATTGAACAGTGAACCCCTATTGCTGACATGACAGGAAGGGGCTAAACAAGGAGGAGCAATACTGTATATAAGGAAAAACACTAGCTGTGAAAGTCAGAATTTCCTGGGAACTTGTGGTGGTGGAGCTTCTACAGAGGGCCAACTGGAGCTGCTGAGGAGCTGCTGAGTCAAAGGACCAGCTGGAGCTGCTGTGGGGCTGCTGAGTTGCTGCTGAGTCTGAGGACCAGCCAAAGCTACAGAATACTGAGGAAGCGTGACTGTGGTGTAGGTCTTTTGTCTGTTTGTGGCTTTGTTAAACCTTGACTTCCCAAGAACAGAGACTGTGAAGGATTTAAGGTGGACTGGGCACTGTGAGATTCAGTGCGGACAGGAACTGCATGGAGAACTGGACAAGGAGATGGGAGTTGTCTGCCTTTGAATGCAGGTGACAGTTTGGTGAATCCAATGGAAGGGGATACAGGGAATCTGAAAGCCTACCTGGAGTCAAGCTGAAAGATGCCTTGGAATTAGAACTCAGTTTCTTGGCTAAGAGCTGTTTGTTTACTAACTATAGCATTCCTAGTGAATAGGACATTGAAGATAGCACAATACACAGTAAAGCAGTGAAAGTAGTATTTGACGTTCATTAAAAATGGAAATCTTGGTCAATGGAATAGGCTTGGAAAGCAAGATCCCCTAAAGGTCATGAAAGCAAAGGATAGGTGGCACCTAGGTGGTGCAGTGGATAGAGCACCTGCTCTGGAGTCAGGACCCGAGCTCAAATCCAATTTCAGATGTTTCCTAGCTGTGTAACCCTGGGCAAGTCATTTAATTACAATTGCCTGAGTACAAGGGAGAGTATGAGCAACTGAGAACAAGGGGGAAGATGCCCCAGTAAATAAGTAGTGGAGCCAAAAGATATTATTAATTCTGTAGAACTGGAAGATTAAGTTCTACCTCCAGCATGTTCCCTAGTCCTGTATGTTTCTTTCATGTGTGCTCCTCCATGCTGGTGTTATGGCTATATCTTATATAATTTATGTTATATAATTATGGTTCACACATGATCGCTGTGCCTACCCATTCTTCTCAGTTAGTATGTGAATATTTATGGAAGAGTTTCCAGGTTTATGGAAAGGTTGTTTTCCCATTACTCTTATTACTCTGCTATTTTATTAGAGGCAGCTTGGTGGCACAGTGGAAAGAGTTCAAATGCAGTCTCAGGCACTTACTAGCTGTGAGACCCTGGGCAAGTCACTTAACCTGTGTTAAGTAAAATTAGGATAATAATAGCACCTATGTCCCAGGGTTGTTGTGAAGGTAAAACGAGATGTTTGTAAATCACAGTGCCTGGCACAGTATGGTTGCTGTATAGTTGCTGATTCCATTCCCTCCATTTCCTTCCCCTTCTTTTATTAAATATCCTTGTTTTGAACCAAGTGACAAGTAAAAGTTGCATTAGTGCAGCCTTGGAAGCTAAGGTTTGGAGAGAATTCTGACCCCAAATTAACTTGAATCTGTGGTAGCTTTAGGGGCCTCATGAGAGAGGGGATGTGGTGTTTTTGGGTGCTGTATTATTTTACAGGCAAAATAGGTACTGTTGCTTCCTTGAAATCTGGACTGCTGGAAATATCTAAGACAAAGCCACTGTAACCCTGAGTCATCTTAATTGTGGCTCTGCATTGGACTGTGTGGGCATCAGTTACCTTCTGTTAACAGCCTCATGGGGGAAAAGAATATCATAGCCATTGCCCCTGAAGGCTGAAGAACCCCCATAACCTTCCTCACTGGGAGAGAAAGTAAATACAGCAAAGGATACAAACATCTTAGTTTTTGAAGATGATGCTGAATACAGAGCCCAGACTGAAGATTATAAGTGAGATGCAGGGGGCAGAAGAAGAAGAGCTTTTAGCCTGCTTCTAATCCTTCAAGATGAAAGACACTTACTCTACAGTCCCAAATACTATCTTAGGCCTGCTATTGTGTTATGGGAATCTGAAGATCTTCCCTGACCTTAGACCCTTTGCTTAAGAGGCTTAAGTGACTCTGAGAACCTTCCCAGATTTGAAAGTATACTCTGTTCCCTAATAGGCTGAATGTGGTCACATGGAGCCTGTGGCAGGAGGCTTGTTCTTCAGGAATGCCCACGCTTTATTACTTTGTGATTGAGCAGTGGGTCAAGAGGGCTGTGACATTCTCTGAGCCAGGAGAAGGCTATATATATGCCCTGATGTGAGGTTTTGCTTTCGGGCTCACTTTGAGAAGAGTTGTGTGATTTGGCCAGACCAGACTCTGGGAAGCCGTTGAGACCCCCAAGCTTTGAAAAACCCAGATGTTGATGTTCCCCTCTCTGGTAACTGAATAGGTATGGATGTAATGGTCAGACAGTTGGAAGCCGTCTGATGAACTGTTTGTCTGCTTGTAACTTCTGCTTGTTAACTTGTGTTTGTATTCTGACTGCAGTCTCTGAAGTTCAGGGTGCTGACTTTTCCCCCTGAACTAGGTAAATGATATTTGTTTGATTGATTAAAGTAAGACTGTTAACCCATTTTGATTGCTTTCCTTTAGAAAAGCAGATCTAAGAACCTGTGCTAGCAGTCACCCTGGGTATGCTAGGGTGCTTGCTGATACATATTGCCAGGTCAGTTTTACTCTGGGCAAGTCTCACTCATCTGTAAACTGAAGGAATTAGGTCTCTTTCAATTCCTATACAACTCTAAATCTATATTTCTGTCATCTTCATTTTAGTTGAATTTTTCCTTTTTATGTGGTGATTATTATATCTATCTATCAATCATCTATCCATCTATCTATCATGTATCTATCTATCTATCTATCTATCTATCTATCTATCTATCTATCTATTTAGTGTATGGATATAAAAACCATTATACCATTAACTGAAATATCAATTCACTTCTCACAGTATATTGGTTTATTGATTCTGACAAATGCCCACATATTCCTCAAAATACCAGAAAAATGTCATCAAAATTTAAAAAAAATTGTAATTTTTCAAGAACTATCCATCACCAAAAAAAAAAACCAAAACAAAACCAAACCACAAACAAACCAAACACACTCTTCAAAACAAACAAGGAAAAAACCCAGCCATGCCTTATAGTGGATTTTGAGCCTGCTCAGAACCAGGAAGACCTGGTTTTAAGTCTCATCTTTGTAACATACTGGCTATGTGACCTTAGATGAATCAGTGCTCCAGGGAACTCTTTAGGACTATAAATTGTTGAGAAGGTGCCAAGCTGAATTGGTGGAGGGAGTTTTCCTCATCTGGGAGTTATATATACTAAAGAAATCATGAGTCTAATCCCTATGCCTACACCAAGTACCAAGGACAGCCTTCCTTATACAAACAAATGTAATTGATGAAGGAATTGCTGTAAGGAGCCCAGAAATGTCCCCTTATTTATAAGGAGGCTAAGGTACATGATCTTGAAGATCCCAGGGGTTCTATTTTCTAGCATCTAAGGGCATACATGCTTGATGTAGGTCAGGTAAATCTTTACAATTTCAGGGCAGTGGAGACAATTTCAGAGACAAATCACTGCTGCTACATTTTCTCTATTTTTTCAATTTTACCGTCAATTATGAATTATCTCCCCTCTCCGTTCTCTTACTCCTTGAGAACATAAGAAAAACAGAAACTATTACAAATATTCATATTCATACAAGATAAATTCTTGCATTAGCCAGGTCAAATGAAGAGAGAGAAGAAAATATGCTTCATTTTGCAATCTGAGTCCTTTAGCTCTCTATCTGGAAGTGGATAGGATGTTTCATTATGAGTCCTTTGGAATTGTGATTGGTTATTGCATTAATCAGAGTTTACACAGTCTTTAAAAATTTACTATCTTCATAATACTGCTGTTATAGAAATTTTTTGCCAATTCGACTCATTTCATGTTCATACATCAGTTCATAAAAATCTTCCCAGGTTTTTCTGAAACCATCCCCTTCATAATTTCTTATAGCATAGTAGTGTCCTGTCACATTGTTATACCATAACTTGTTCAGACTTTCCACAATTAATGAACATCTCCTTAATTTCCAAATCTTTGCCACCAGTAAAGGAGGTAAGATACACACACACACATATTATATATACCTATATACATATACATATACATATATGCACATACAGAAACCCACACACTGCACTTTGCCTTTGTTGTTGTTCTCTTTGGGACACAGACCTAGTAATGGCATTGCTGGGTCAAAGAGCATGCACATTTTTAATAGCCCTGTAAACATAATCTGAAACTGTTCTCCAGAATGGTTAGCCCAGTTCACAACTCTACCAAAGGTGCATTAGTGTACTTATTTTGTTTACTTTCCCTCCAGCTTTTGCCATTTTCTTTTTCTGTCTTGTTAGCCAGTCTGATAGGTCTAAGGTGGTGCTGCAGAATTGTTTTGATTTCTCTAATTGTTAGTTATTTAGAGCATTTTAAATATCAGTATTGATACTGGATTTCTTCTTCTGAAAACTGTCTATTCATGTTCTTTGACCACTTATCAATTGGGGAACTGACTCTTTTTCTTGTAAAATTTACT
>JAQQSV010020947.1:0-10885 GCA_028646515.1 Pseudochirops corinnae
ATATATATATATATACGTAGATACATATTCATAACATTTGATTATGGAACTCCAACATAATCTAGGTCTTTTGACCCCAATTCTGATGTTTTTTCCTTTGTATTATATTGGTGGGATCATAAAAACAAATAGTGATGTTTATGAGGTTTGGGGAAACCTTCCTCCCCCTTGCCTGAAAATAAAATACCTCCTAAAATGTTTTAAAAATACTATCTTTAACCTCAGTCACATTGTTGATATGAGTTAGAGGATGATATTTTTAATATTCTTTTTCATATATTCTAAAAAATACTATGGTCTTTGAGTCAATATCTACTTAATGCCAAAGAAACCTACTGAAACCTGAAACAATAAATTAATCCACAGTCTGCAGGCTGAATAACTGTTTTGACTGATTGTTTCATCCAATTTATTTAGAACTGGAGGCATCTGTAAAGCTATTTTAATTTCGAAATCCATAAATAGTCTATACCCTCTCACTGTCACCATCAATGAAGTGGTAATGTGGATATCCAAGTATGGGACATTTTAATCCATGATTTAGTGTATTTATTACTATTTTGGAGGGGTGAAGGATTCAGGGGTTCAGACTTCATCATGGAAGATAAGCAATTTATTTGTAATTTAAAATCTTAGGGAGAGAATTGTTTAGAGTGCTGAGAGGTTTATGTGACTTGACCATGGTCACACATGTGTCAGAAAACAGACTTGAACCCAGGTTTTCCTGACACCAAGGTTGGACCTCTAGCCTCTAGCACCCTGTCTTGCTTTTGATTAAATAGAGCGACTAGAGAAACAGGCTCAAAACCAGGAAGACCTTAGACCTGTTTCAGACCCCTCCTACTGCTTGTTAGCTTGTTTGCAAAGAGTTGTTTGCCCCCTGAACCAGTCACTTACCTATTTAGGGCTCTGAGCATCTCTAGAAGATGATAAATTTCAGAGGAGGTGCTTATATCAGTAAAGGAAATTTCTTCAGCTGGGAGTTTGTTTTAACAATGAAATCACAGGTCCAATCACTCACTCAATATTTCTTAAGCATTTACAATGTTCCAAGTTCCGCTCTAGGTGTTGGTGATTCTAAGTCCAAAGAAGGAAATAAATCCTAGTCTGATCCCTATTCTATGTGTTTTTTGCAAATTATGATTTTATGGATTTTTTATCTTGAGGTGAAAGGGACCCTAGAGAAGGGACCTGTAATCACTCTTCCTTCTTCAACTTTCGCTGAAGGGTTATTTACTTCAGGGAGGATGTTTTCATTCTTAGGTTCACCTATTTCTGCTGTCATTGTTATCTAAAAATAGAGTTCAGCCCAAGTTTCCAAGACCATGGGGAGATGTCTGGGAGATGATGGATGTGTCTCAGGGGATTGAGCCTTCAAGTGGTAAATTAGCAGCAGAAGCAGATGATCTCTTAGAACAAAAATTCCTTTCATATTAAAAACTCCTTAGGAAAAAATGAAGAATTAAAAATGGAAACTAGGGAGAGCAGTTTCCAAGTCAAATGTTCATCACTGTTTCCCTTGAGGGACTGGTTAAACTTTGTGTCAAAAACAAGAACTTTGGTTTGATGACTGCTTCACTTGTTAGAGATGTTGTGGGTAGAATTTGTACTTAGGAATCACCATAGTACAATAAAAAGGGCGTTGGATTTGGAGTCTGAGGACCTGAGTTTGAGTCCCATTTCTGCTTCTTACTACCTGGGCAATGTTGGACTAGTCAATGATAAGCTCACTGTTCCTCCATGTAACCATTTGTAAAATGAGGGGATGACCCTTACTGTCCCTTCAAATCTTCAAGCTCTTTATCTATAATTCTTATTTAAATTGTTGTCATTCAGCCTCTTTTTTTTCAATCATGTCTGACTCTTTGCCATCCCACTGGGGGTTCTCTTAGCAAAGATATTAGAATGGCTTAACGTTTCCTTCTTTAACTCATTTTACAGATGGGGAAACTGAGGCAAACAGAGTTAAGTGACTTGCCCAGGGTCACACAACTAGTAAATGTCTGAAGCCTAATTTGAACTCAGGAAGGTGAGTCTTCTTTACGCCAGAACCAGCGCTCCCTCCATTAAGTCACCTAGCTACCCCCTTGCTTTAGGTTAGAGTTAGAGTTTGCAGATGACTTTTAAGGTCCCTTTAAACTAGTATGTGGTGATTTAATTGAAAGATCTTAAAATCTTATAAAATTATGTCACATAGAGGAAAATATGTTGCTCATGTAACACACAGATATTTATCAAATACCTCCTATTACTTAGCACTGTGCCAGATAGTATACGGAGTTCAAAAAGAAACCATTGTCTCCTGCTCATCAAATCACGGCAACTGGGAAACAGAATCTGGGGCTGCTAACCCTGGTAATCTCTTTTGTTAGCTAAAGTTTAGTGCTAACACTAACTAGTATTAATATTGAAAGTGTTTGGATTTTCCTAACACTTATTTTCTGTTTTTGGGAAGCATGCAATAGTAAATAAGAACTTCAGCCTGGAAGGGAAATTATAATGAATAATTATTATCTAATTAATAACAAACATTCTCAGAGTAGTTTAAAATTGTAAAACACTTTACATACATTATCTTTTTTTAACTTCATAAACAACCCCATGAGGTACTCAATAGGAAAATGTGTGTGCATACACACACAGATACACACAATAGGAAAAAAATACACTTATGTATACCGATATACAGGTACTTCTGTGTGTATACATACATTAGGATGCAGGAAAATTCTTTATATAACTTGCACACATGCACAAATGTACATACATACACACACACACACACACACACACACACACACACACACACACACACACACACACACATATATATATGTACTTTTTGACAATGAAGAATTTTTCCCTACTGGTGCCAACCTGTTCTGAAATTTATAATCTTAGAGAGTAGCCTGGGGACTCTGAGAGGTTAAAGAGACTTGGCAAGAGTCACATAATCAGTATGAAACAGGTAGAAACAAAGGGCTTTTGATTCTGAAGCCAGGTCTCTATTCACTATGCCATATTGTCCATACTTAAAATTAAAAAAAATTATTTATGTTCTCTTAAAAATAATTGTTAATGGGGCAGCTAAGTGGTGCAGTGAATAGAGCACCAGCTTTGGAGTCAGGAGGGCCTGAGTTCAAATGTGATCTCAGATATTTAACACTTAGTGGCCATGTGATCTTGGGCAAGTCACTTACTCCCAACTGCCCTGCCCTTCCCCTCCAAAAAAAAAAAAAGTAAAAATCATTGTTAACTCATAATTAATCCATTCCCCCTCCCCCCACAACAAATAGAACATCAGAACAGCTAAGAAAAGAAAGGAACACATTGATAACATCTGACAAAGTATACCTCATTTCATATTTCCACTGAGAGAAAGCCATCCTTCACTTGCATTCATATATATTATTCATCATGTTTCATACTTGAGATGTTATAACCAAATACAGATTATAGAGGACAGCTAAATCTAATAGAAAATTGAACCAGATGATGCCCAAGGTCCCCTTTAACTCTATAATTCAGTGATTATATATAATTTGGAAATTCTGATATCCAACTTTAATTTGTTTCATGAAATCACTTTTGTGGTTGGCTTACAAAATCTAAAGAAGAAAATGCAAGTACTAACTCAAGAGTAGATTTTATGATGATTTAAACGTGCCTACAAAATATATAGACTAAGGTTATTTCTACATGGGCCAAACAAAATACAAGAATTTCATGTTGGACCTTTTAGCTCATCATTTAAAGAAGGTTGCTGATTCATTCAATTTTTAAGGCATAGCATAAAAATCATTTTTTTAAAGCAGGGAAGCTAGAAGCAAATAAATAAAGGTCTGGCTGTGTTTTAATAGAGGAGTAACAAATTATGTAAAGCTCTGGTGAAGGACGAACATCATTATGATATTCTGAAGGAGCAAAAAGCCTATTTGAACATTTCTTCACTGAAAGAAATATCAAGAAAATGTTAAAGGTTGCAGTTTTCTGAGGATGAGAGTTGGAAAACATCTATAAGATGCTAATGATCCCACTATTATGACACTGGACTTCAGTGACTCAGGGAGAGAGTAAGACAGATTTGTACAACTCTGCCTCACTTAAATCCAACTCATGTGCAAGTCAAGACCTTACCCCATGATGTCACCAGTCCTCTTTGAAAACAAAGGATGAACAAGAGCAATGGTCCCAATAGTGTACTGAGGTATGGAGAGCTTTGATGGTTTGCCAAAGGTTACAGATTAATTTAGGTTTTCTAACTCTAAGTTCATTTTCTGTTTACTAAGCCCTTTTGTGCGATATTTAAAATCACAACATTTCTGATGACTCAATACAAGACTGGAGGGGGAAAGGATGACAAAAGAATGGAACTGAAGGTCTGACCAGAAGGATGAAGAAAGGGACAGTTCCTTTTGGTTCTCCATTAGAGCATGGTGGCATCAGAAGATTCCTGCAGTAGGCAATAGTATGGCTTTAAGGATAATTAAATCTGCTCCCCACCTCTCTTCACACCCCTATATGGAGAATTGTTATTATGAATTGACCAAATGTAAAGATGGAAGAGCCCCATATCTTAGTGCCAGGTTTCCTAGGCTTTAAACTCTAGGTAACATGCTAAGCATAAAAAAAGCATCTATGAAGTAGCATATGGCCATTTTATCTTATATGGTAACTCATAAGCAACCCAAGAACTTCACAGTTTATCTTCAGCTACATAAAAGGTCCCCCCCTGTACTTGGAGCACAGCCTTCCTATGGAAGAGCTTCCAAAGAGGCAGCTTGGGATCACTGAAAGTGCTCCAGTTTTTCAAATGCTATCCAACTTTCTTCCCCTCTTGCATGATGAGACAGAACAAATTTTCTGGGATGTCTGCCACTCACTGCAAGTAATTTCAGACCTGGGCTTTTGGTTTATCTTAAGTATGTCTCATACTTAAGATATTGTGCAGGCTAGGCTAGTGTCAAAATTGCGAACCTAAGATAAATGCATATGCAATAGTAATAATTATTATGCCGCCTTTAGGATTTATATAGCGCAGTAGTTAATCTTAAAACTTGACTCAGCAACTCCCCAGGCCAATAATGGAAGCCATGGGCTCCACTGAGGCTTATCACTTTCTTCCATTCTCTATGGTTCAGTGGATTTAGTGCACTGAACTTGGAGTCAGGAAGATCTGAGTTTAAATGTGGTCTCAGACACTTACTTAACTGTGTGACCATAGATAAGTCTCTTAAACTGTCTGAATCTCAATTTTCTTAGCTATAAAATGAGGGCTTTGGATTTGATGGACACTCAGGTCCAGCATAGTTCTAAATTATAAAATATAACAGACTGTCCATATATAAGACAGAAACAAAACATTTATTCAGACACTAGAATCCCAAATCCCAACACCAGAAAACTGCATTCCTCATAGCAACAAAGAAATCTATACACAATAACACTGAAGAGAGTAACACCATCCCAAAGCCTCCCTACAAACAGTCACAAGCCTAGCTATCTCCTTGCCTGCATCCTCTCTCCTCCCTCTGTTCTAATTGTTCTGACTCCCACCTTCCTCCTCTATCCATTCAGCAAACTCCTCTCACTACAGGTTCCATGTGACTAAATTCGACCTATTAAAGGGCAGGGAAGATCGTCAAATTCCCATTATGATTACATATGGTCTCTTGCTTTTTTCCCCCTGGGGTTTTCCAGAAGATACAAATGACAGTTTAGTCTTTTGGAATGGGGTTTACTATAGCAATATAATAGCTAACATTTATTTTCTGCTTTAAGGTTTTTAAAAACATTTTACATATATTATCTTATTTGATCTTCACATGACTCTATGAGTCAACAATTATTATAACCTTCACTTTACAGATGAGGATACTAAGACTGAGAGACATGAAATGTTTTGTCAAGGATCACAGGAACAGCAAATAAGACAGGATTTGAATTCAGTTCCTTCTGATTCTGAGTCCATCACTTTATTCACTAGCCTATTGCTCAGTTTTTTAAATTCCTTGAATACTTTGCTAAATCCATGATCATTTGAGGCTGAATTTTCCCTCTACTGTTACCATTTGCAACCTGCCCATGTCTTATTATTCAACTCTTGTCCATGTTTATTCTTCATTTAAAAAAATCTGTTCAATGCCATAGATGTCATTCTCTGGTTCTTTTAACATATTCTTTAATGTATTCTCATGAATACTAGCACATTATTTTGACCCTCTATATGCTTCACTCAACCTCTCTACATGACCAGCTAACTCCCTTTTCTATTCACAAAGGCTGGCTTTGCTATCATTCTATGACTTGTTTTTACCTGACCATGGCTCTCACCATCACTTTTTAGTTCTCTTGTAATTTGGGATCTCTTTGGTGTTTGATGAGTTAAACCTTCAAGTATTTCTAGTAGAAAGAATATTGAAATAAGATAGTCTTTTGCTGTAGGGAATAATTTGGGATAACTAAAAGAGATGCTCAATTTTCCAAATGCAATGCAGTTTACTTTCTTCATTATTTGAAGGTTTGGGTGTAGACAATTATCCATGCTCAGTGATTGAGAAATGTATATATAGTTTTGGGCTACCTCAGAGGGCTTTCTGTCTAACTGTACATCATAATCTGGTATGCACTTATTATCCACTGTGTTTTTCCAATGTGGATGGTTATGCATTGCTAGGTGAGATGACTAAGTGCTGGGTAAAGTTACATTTATTGCAGTTAGGAATATGGTGAAACCGATTCAGTTAACTTCTTAATTTTTCTGATTATGTGAAGAGAACATATGAATCATCCTATTTAATCACGTCTTCTTTCTGTTAAGAAATGTTTCATTTCTTGTAAGGATGTTGGACAACTGCTCCTCACTGAGTGCTATTAATTTATATTTTCTAACAGATTAAATTCTTTATGATCCTTTGTACCTTCTTCACCTTCTTCTTTTACTTTCCCACCATCACTGTAAAAGATGAAGTTGTGTACAAGATCAAGAGCTATTTTACATTTTTATCTTTTTCATGATTTGTTATGGCCCAAACAATGTCATCACTTGTGGTCAACTGTCTGGTGATATGCCTCAGCGCACCGACTGTAGCTAGGCCATTACTTAGACAACAGACACAAGTTTGTCCCTGGGTTGGTGCATGGATTCTTTCATACTCGACAGAACCTATTAGAACTTGACCTTTGTTGACCTTTAGGAAGTCTAAGTCACCACCCTAACACAACGATGTGCTAGAGAAGAACTTCAACATTGCTGAAAATAACAGCTATTATTTAAATATTGTATGAGAGTTTACAGGATATTTTACATCCATTATTCCATTTGATTCTCACAATCACCCTTTGAGTTCATAGCACTGAATCTAAAACCAAATTCCAATCATTCCCCTATAATTACCATTTTTACAGATGAGGAAACTGAGGTCCAATGAAAGGATTAAAGATCTAAAGCTAGAAGGAGCCTCAGAGGCCATATAGTCCAGGGCCTCATATTTATAGTGTGAGAAAACTGAGGTCCAAGGAGATTGGGTGACTTCCTAGGACACCAAGATGGTAGGTTGGTGTCAGAAGCAGGATTTGAAATCATGTCTTCTGACTGAGACACTTCCTAGCTGTGTGACCCTAGGCAAGTCACTTAACCCTATGTGCCTCAGTTTGCTCATATGTATAATAAACTGGAGAAGGAAATGGAAAACTACTCCAGTATCTTTGTCAAGAAAGCCCCAAATGGGGTCAGGACGAGTCAGAAATGATTAAAACAACTAAATAACAACAATTTCTGATGTTAGAGTCAAGGCTCTTTCCCTAGTACCACACAGCCTCCAATTAAATAGCTATCCTTTGAAAACCTTTCGTGTATTGTATAAAAAGTTATTATATGTATAACTTCTCTAGCTTTACCCCTTTTTCAGATTTTGCTGATTTAAATTCATCTCTACTGCATCCTTGTGAAGTAGGCTGAAGCAGGGCTGACACTTTTGATATAGCTAAAGTTCATCTGTCACAGAAACCATTTTTCCTTTCCAATTCCCCTTTCCTAGCTTTTCTTCTTCAAGATTCCCCCTATAATTAGGTTGTTGGGACTCCCAGTAATTCAGCAAATGCATTTTTGAAGCTGCTTCCTAACCCTCAGGTGTCAGGGAGTGAGAAACATTAAAAGCACTAGGACTCCTTTACAGCTGTGCCTTCTTGAGCAATTCTGCTCTACCTGCTGCTCCCAGTGAGGTGTGTTGGCTATGGTTCCTCAGATTCCTGAGCAATGTGGTGGGAGTACCTCCCTTCGGCTGGAGGCCAAATCAGGTTGGAGGTAGGTTGGGTGGTGAGTGCCCCATTTCCATGTTACCATAAGTGAGATCCACTCTTTAGTCAGGTCTGAGCACTGATCCTCTTACAAAAGATCTGTACCTGGGATAGCACCATCGCCTCCTTCTCTTAAGTTGTTCTTATCTCCATATTAACAAAGAAGAGACCAGAATTTCCCCCATATGCCACGTTCCAACCATATATCTACCTTTTGATTCCTGCTTCCACTTTCCCAAGCCCTTCTTTCCATCTCATGCTTTGACCACAGTTATCAAATCAACAGTATCATTGCTTTGGGAAAGGGCATGTGATTGAATGCCCTATCAACCACCCCACCATCTATCCTTGTCACTCCCCAACCCCAAACACCTTTCCCTGACCACCATTCCTCTATATATGTTTCTTTCCTTTATTAGTATGTAAACTCCTTGAGGGCAAAAATTGTGTCACTTTTTGTGTTTATATCCCTACTGGCTAGTAGGGTGTCTGGCACATAGTAAGTTCTTTTTTTCTTTAAAATTAATTTAATATTTTCCCCCCATTACATGTAAAAACAATTTAAACACTCTTTTCTTCAAATTTTGAGTTCCAAATTCTCTACCTCCTTGCCACCCCCAACTGAGAAGGCCAACAATTTGACATAGGTTATAAATGTGCAGACATAGCAAGTTCATAATCCATTTTTTCCATTCATTCATTCTCCAGATCAATTTTGCTAAAAAGTGCTTTGTTTTCAAAAGAATTGTTCACATAGGTACTACGACTGTATTTTGCAGAGGGAGAAATCATGCATGAAGAGACTACCTAGTACCAAGTTCAGGGCAAAATGTTTTCTATGGGTGCTAAGGAATGGAATATTAAGCTCCTACTATGTGCTATTGGTTTGTGGCATGTCAAATATGTAGCAGAGCTCCCATACAGAAGCATATTTTTCAAATCTGAAGATGAGACACTGGGGTGGTAAAGAGCCATCCTCAGGATTTACATAAATTGTGGGAGAATTCAGCTCCCTTTTATCTTGGATAGGCAAACTGTGAGGGGTGGGATTCTTTCACTTGAGACTTCAGAGTTCATTGCCGAACTAGAATGAGAGAATCAGGCTGAACACAAAAATCTGTTATGCTGATGTCCTACTCTATTACAGCTAATGAGGCAGCAGTACCCCGAAACTTCTGCACAATTATTATTACAAAGAGTGAGCTGCCCATATGTACAGCTTCTCATTATAGTAATCATTCTCCTCCCTGCTACCCTCAGAATCTCTATTTTTGATTCCCCTCTGACTCATATTTTCTCTACAATGCTCTACTAAAATGCTTAGGGGAATGTAAGTTAATATCAGCTGCTGGAGGGTTTTCTTAGACATATTAATGCAAGCATGATACTGGTGACTTATTAGATTATGACCAGGCAAGGCTTAGGATGAGACTTGAATTGTCTCTTTTTTGATTTGTATTAAGAATTATTTCCCATTATTAATCCTGGGTAAACAATGAGCTTGGCATTGTGCTTCTATGATAATATGAGATGCAAAGCTGCTGCCATAGAGACTAATAATGATTCTTGACAATGACTGGGGTTCTGTTCCATTAGAGATGTGCACACACACACATGCGCACACATACAATGCTTGTTCACACACATGGATATACATGCACACAATAAACACACAGTGTACACACATGCACGTGCACACACAAGCACACAGACCTTGGCATTAAATATTGAAATTTAAAAAAGAAACTTTTCTCTACATGTTCAGAAGTAATATCGCTTACCTTTTCCACATTTGTGTTAAGATTAAAAACAAGCTTTGATTAATGTCCATAGCAAGGAAGTACAATTAGAAAATTAATGTGCTGAGCTTTGCTTATCCTTTTATTCCCAAGGTAGGGGTTGTTTTGATTTAAAACTACTGCCCTGATTATAGGTCTTTATAGAGCATGTTTCTATTTCATAATTTGCTTGAATTTCCCAAGTCTGGTGTTTCCCATCAGGAAGCCAGATTCATTTTCATGTTCTCATAGGTAAGCAGGATTTTACTCAGATGACTAATTAGATGAGATGAGGAGTGTAAACAGAAGCACAAACGATGAACTTCTCACCATACACTATTGGAGATAGTAACCTAACACTTTGTATTTAGCATTAAGGGGGGGTTATATTACAATTTTTTTTTGACACACCTTCGTTTTGGCCCTGTCATCTCCACCCTCCATGCCCAAAGTCCCCATACTATTCCTTGGTTACCAGGGAAATCTACTTTGCTTACCACTCTTTTTTTTTTTAATCAAAACTTATTGGTCCCGTGTCTCATTCCTCATTCTCTTATGCCCCTGCTGGCTAACTACCTTGCCAATTTGATAAACCCATTTGAGCTCAAATATTAGTGACTGGCAATTTCCTAGTGCATATTTTCTTTCCAGATAACATGTATTTTATTACCATTCATCATTAAAATATCATGTATTCTAATATCATTTAATTCCTAATAATAAAGATTATGGTAGTTATAAATACTATGGAAGGGTAAACTGAGATTTTTTTCCTATCCTGATCCATTGATGTAACATATACTTGTTAC